>PPOH02000248.1:113923-152293 GCA_003708465.2 Kazachstania kunashirensis
AAACACGGGGTGTGTATGGGGTGCGTGGGTGGAGTGTGGGTGGGTGTGTGCACGTGATGACACCCCTTAGAGCACGTGATATATCATGTGACTTTTGATGTCACGTGCGTTGTTTTGTTTCTGTTTCCGTTTTCCTCGTTTTTTCTTCTTTCTCTTCGTTGGAGAGAAAAGTTAACAGCGGTTAATAAGAGAAGAACCACACATGTGTGTGTTATTTACAATGAACAGAGGAGTAGAACTAGAATGTCGAATATGCTGATGGGTTCAGAGAGTACTGGAAGTGTGCTGGTAAGTGCAGTGAGTGCCGCGTTGGTTAGATTGGGAGAGTCAGAACAAAATGATGATGCGGAGTCGTTTGTGGTATTGTTGTTCAAAGTGATTCAATCGTTGAGACTGTTGACACCAGGTCAGTCCATGGAATGTTTCAGTTTTCCTCACGATTTGGATATTTTCACACCGATCTGTCAGAGTACAGTCATCTCTGATGAATTGAAAATTGATATTGTAGGTATATTGATCGCTTATTTATCAATTTATCCACAATTACATGGTTTGATTAGAAATTCAATTGATAATTGGTATACAAAAGTATTGAGTATGAGGTTGGATACAGCAGTTCCATCAAATGGTGTTTGTGAGGATGTCGGTTTTTACTCACTGGTATCGATTGTTGAACAAATCGATCCAATTAATAAACAATCATTACAATTCATGGATTTAAATTTATTTCATATTTTGAAATCTAAATGGTTACCATTCTGGTATTCGAAACCATCGTCAATCCATGATCATATTAAACAATCAACTCTACCGATTGTTATGACAAATGAAGCAAATTTGGATTTTTTTATCGTTACTTCTATTCATCAATTTTTTATTGAACATGAATTTGACTATATCAATACGATTATAGCCAAAAGATTGATTCAATTTAAATCATTGATCGAACCACAATTGTTCGAATCCGCTTGTGATATTTTACTAGATTCAAAGAATGAATCAACTTTAAAATTTGATACGACTTTCAATCTAACTATATTAATGGAAATTATAGATCATCCAAAAATAGATTTATTAAATGAACCAAAATTATGCAACTTATTACTAATAGCTTTATTGGAATTGAATTCAACTTCCGTTATCGATATTCATTCAATTTCACAAAAAATTGGTTCCACTCATACCCCTTCAGCAATGATAAATATCATTCAATTCTTATTAACTGATCTCTTATTGAATTTACCAACTAATAATAATGATAGTTTACCAAATTGGTTTTATAAAACAATTGTTCCATCATTACCGCCAATTTCAAAATCTTTATTCATCTTTCAAGAAGATAAAGATTCCGTCAATCTAAATCAAACAATTTCAATCCTATTCCAATGTCTAATCTTGACAATTAAAATTAATAACAAAATTTTGAAAAACTTCGTTTCATTGAAAATTAATCCTTTAAAATTGAATAATTCAAATAATTTAAATCATATTATTGCTCAAAATTATATGAATTTATACTATATTCCATTAATTTCATCATTATCGTTATCGAAAAAATTATCAAATTCATCAAATTGGACTTTTTACAAAACATCAATCAAAAGATCATATTTATCAAAGTTATTATTTATTCAATTACTAAACATTTCAGAAAATTTAATTAATTTGCATGAGAATATCGCTATTTACCATTTAATTAAATTTATTTCAATTATTTCAAATCAAAATCTATCATTACAATCACTTTCAATTACTCTATTAAATCATTTATTTTTCCATAATTTTAATGATTCATCTTTTGTAATGAATCATTGTCAACATAACAAATTATCAAAACAAATTTTATCAACTTACATTAATCAATGGAATGACGGTTCATCAAATTATTCATTGTTTTATTCAAAATTATTAAAACAAAGACAACCAATAGTCAATATTAAGAATCTAAAAATATCAGATTTTTATAAATATCTACCAAAGGATGATTACGAATCAATAATTAAACAAAATAATAATGTAGATCAACCATTACAACCACAAAAAAATACAAAAATTTATATCTCATCAAATAAATTTAATGCGTATAATTCATCAAGTTTTGTACCATCAACAACAACCATTAATAATAATAGCAATAACAAGAATACAATATCAACTCCAAATAGTTATATGTTTGCTACACCAGTATCAACACCAAATACAACTGTACAACAATCACAAATTCAATCAGCATCATCATCGACATACAATAATTTCCCCGGCACAATGAATGACGATTCATCAAATGACGAGTTATTGATGCACCAGATAGACACTTTCTCTGCATTTAGCACACCATTTGCAATGCCCTCAAGAAGAAACTCTGAAATGATTAACTCAACACCAAAGACACCAATTAACAATAACAATAATAATAACAACAATAATAATAACAATGATAATAATAATATTAATATTAATAATACATGGGGTGGTTCGCCACATTTAAATGTCAATCGAACCATGTCTTCAAGTAAAATTGTAAACACAGGCAAAAACTACATTCTTGGCGGACACAACAGAATCAAGAATAATAGCAGAGCGCAATCAATACATATCGATCAATTCCAAGATGATATTAACTAGCAAAAGCATTATATAAACTATTAAATAAAAGTAAACTAATATATCTAAAATCAACTTTTTATTATTATTATTTCTGGCACCGCGGAGGGTAACTTCTGTCTGAAAATGAAAAAAAAAATAAAAATGAATTAAAAAATTTTAAAGCTCATCTCATCTCAAATTTAGCTCATCTGTTAGTCGATAAGTTATAAGTAAAAACAATAAATTACCAAATAGATATCGTCTGAACATCATGGTTTTAAAATCCACATCTGCTAGTGATGTTTCAGTGTACCAAGTGTCTGGTACAAACATTTCCAGGTCTTTACCAGACTGGGTTGCTAAGAAACGTAAGAGATCATTGAAAAATGATTTGGAATATCAAAATAGAGTGGAATTAATTCAAGATTTCGAGTTTAGTGAAGCTTCAAATAAGATTAAAGCCACTAAGGATGGTCAGTTTTGTATGGCTACTGGTACTTACAAACCACAAATTCATGTCTATGATTTTGCAAATTTATCTTTGAAATTTGATAGACACACAGATTCAGAAAATGTGGATTTTCTAATCTTATCCGATGATTGGACTAAGAGTGTTCATTTACAAAATGATAGAAGTATTCAGTTCCAAAATAAAGGTGGTTTGCATTATGCTACACGTATTCCAAAATTCGGTAGAAGTTTAGCTTATAATGAGGTTAATTGTGATTTATATATCGGCGCTAGCGGTAATGAACTTTACAGATTGAATTTGGAACAAGGTAGATTTTTAACTCCTTTCGAACTTGATACAGAAGGTGTAAATCATGTTTCAGTTAATCCAGTATGTGGTTTACTTGCTGTTGGTATGGAAGATAATATCGTTGAATTTTGGGATCCAAGAGCTCGTTCAAGAGCTGCCAAATTATCATTAGAAAATCAATTCGATAGCAATCCTTTGCAGGTTACAACAACTAGTTTCCGTGACGATGGTCTGAATTTTGCATGTGGTACTTCAAATGGTTATTCATATCTATATGACTTACGTACATCTCAACCATCAATGGTTAAAGATCAAGGTTACGGTTTTGAAATAAAGAAGATAATTTGGTTAGATAATGTCGGTGGTGCTGAAAATAAAATAATGACTAGTGATAAAAGAATTGCAAAGATATGGGATAGGTTGGATGGTAAAGCTTATGCTTCCATGGAACCTAATGTCGATATTAATGATATCGAACATATTCCAGGTACAGGTATGTTCTTGACTGCAAATGAAGGTATTCCAATGCATACATATTATATTCCAAATCTAGGCCCATCACCACAATGGTGTTCTTTCTTAGATTCTATAACGGAAGAATTAGAAGAAAAACCAAGCGACTCAGTTTATTCAAATTACAGATTCATAACGAGAGTAGACGTGAAAAAATTGAATATAGGTCATCTAGTCGGTTCAAAGGTTTTAAGAGCTTATATGCATGGTTATTTCATTAATACAGAATTATATGATAAAGTTGCTCTTATTGCTAATCCATCCGCCGTTCAAGATGAAAGAGAAAGAGAAATTAGACGTAGAATTGAAAAAGAAAGAGAATCCAGAATCAGAACATCAGGAGCTGTACAAAAACCTAAAGTTAAAGTTAATAAAAGTCTTGTTGATAAATTATCAACTAAACGTGGTGATTCTGTTGCTGAAAAAGTTCTTACTGATGATCGTTTCAAGGAAATGTTCGAAGATGAAGCGTTCCAAGTCAATGAAGATGATTATGATTACAAACAATTGAATCCAGTCAAATCTGCTAAGGAAACTGACGAAGGTGCTGCTAAACGTATAAGAGCCTTGACTGCGGCAGAGGAATCCGATGAGGAAAGAATTACAATGAGAGAACATAGTCATAAGAATCATTATGATGAAGGTGATAGTGATTCTGAAAAGGATTCAGGTGATGATAGTGAAGAAGAGTCGGATAATGAACTAAATGAACAAACTAAGAAGAAGATACAGAAACAATTAGCATCCATGGAACGTAGAAAGAAAGAAAGACAAGAGAGTGAAAATTTCATGAGTGAAATGCGTGTTGGTGATAACTCAGCAAATACAATCAAATCTACCGATAGTGTTACATTAGGTCAACAGGTCAATAAGAGAAATAAAGAAGATGCTGAAAAGGATACCGATTCCGTTCTGCACAGAAACCATCGTGGTGAAGCAGAATTAACATTTGTTCCAAAGAAAGCACAAAGTAAATCGAAGACAAAGAAAGTGGAATCTGATAACTCTGATGATGAGGATGGAAGTAAGAAAGACAAGGGTAGAACCAAACAAAGATTCCAAGGCAGAAGAAGCGCTAGTAAAAACACATTCCGTGGTATGTAAAACACAAAGATATATATTTATAGGTAAATTTAGGTGCATGTAATATAAGAATACTATCAATATCTTATTCAAATATAGTTTTATCGTGAATACAATTACTTTCTATTATATCCGTCGACTTAGTCATGTGACCCTTATGTTAGGGCTCCCTATTTTTGGAACTAGGGTTTCACAATAGTCACGGATTATTTTTAGTGAAAAGTAAAGAAACTTTAACATAAAAATGGTTCAGTTATTAGGACAGTTCACAGTTTTAAATAAGGGGAAAGAGAGAGAAATATATATAGCATTCCTATTGCATATTTGCTAAAGTGTTTAGTATACACTATATTATTTGCTACGTATTATTTGAGGTAATACATTCGTGCCAGATCATTTCATAATAATCATAAGAATTGATGAAAGGACATGTGAAAAGCTTTTTAGCCAAGAGAGGTATTAAACCACCTGAAGAAGACACGGTAGAACAAAACAGAACTAATTTATCGGACTCGGGTTATACAGTGAAAGATCCAAGTAGAAAGAGACAGGAAAAGTTTTCAGCTTATGGGCAACTTGCCAGAGATAAGAATCCCCACAAATTTTATGCACCACCAGGGTATGAAAGTTATGCAAGACCTGAGGAAGATTTAAATAATCTAAACAGGTCGGAATTAAATGATGAAAGTCAAAGTTCTGCTAACAATGAACCAGATATGAAAAAAGAGAAAAAGAAAAGAGGTCTTTTCGGGAGAAAGAAATCCTCAAAAGAAGATTCAACTGAACCTTTTGCACATGATTCAAATGCAAACACTTATGATCCATATGCAGCTGTGTCAAATGTCTCTGGTATTGTTTCAGATCCTTATAAAATACGCAGTACTAGCGATTTAGATGCCTATAATAACACAAATGCGTCATCTGACCCATATGGTATCAATAATAGGGCACAATCTGTAGATCCATATCACTCTAACAGTTCTTCCTCAAATTCATATTCTAACTTCAATAATAGCAGTATGAACAAAGATCCTTATTCTAGTTACACTACAACAGATAATAATAACACAAACAATGATAAATATAAAACACAAGGCCCCCACATTTCACATGCTAATCCATATGGAGCAGGATCCACTAGTGATCGATATAACAGCAATGCAAATGGATATGGAAATGTTGGATATTCTTCTACCAAAAATAGTTCTTATGAAGAGAATCGTTCACCAATGTATTCACGTAATACGACCCCAGATGTTACCAATAACAGTTCAGGTCCAATTGCATCATCTACGAGGAACCAAAAATCATCTCCATATTCCGATTTAAATAAATATAATAACTATTCAGTTCCAGCTATCTCCGGAAGAACCTCTCCGAACAGTAGTAGTAACCCATATGCATCATTGAGAAATGATAATTATAACACTAGAAATCGAAAGTCAGTTAATCCATACACCAGTGTAGACGCTGGTACTGGTTATAATTCGAAACGTCCCACCAATCCATATGCTGTCCAGCAATCTACTCAAAACAATCATGTTCTTCATCGTACAGAGACCAATTTAACAACTGATCTTAATAGAGCATCGACAGATTTGAAAGTGGCGCCATCTATAGTTGGAGGAATGTCATCTAATATATCAACATTGAATGAAAATTCATTTAATAACACTGTTGATTTAAATGAAACGTTGAATGAATACAATAATGATGCAGATGATGATTTAAATGCAGATTTTGGACAACGTAAACAACAATTACAACAATTACAGCAAGGAAATGAGACTGATGATATTATAAATAGTTACGGAGGTAATGATACATTCACATTTGAAAATCAACAATCTAATGGTTATGAAAATCTCGATGCTGAAGTTGATACAAATAGAGGTTATCAGACATTTGAAGAAATTCAAAGAGAAGAGGAACAACGTCAACAAGAGGAAGAAGAAGAAGCGGTAGATGAATTGAAACAGCAAATTAGGTTTACCAAACAAAGTTCTGTTGCATCAACTAGGAATACACTGAAAATGGCGCAAGAGGCTGAAATGTCAGGTATGAATACTTTAGGTTTGTTGGGTCATCAAAGTGAAAAGTTGAATAATATTGAGAGAAATTTAGATTTAATGAAAGTTCAAAATTCTATTGCTGATGAAAAGGTTGCAGAGTTACAGAAATTAAATCGTAGTTTGTTGGCAGTACATGTCAGTAACCCATTTAATTCTAAGAGAAGAAAACAAAGGCGTGAAGAACATATTAAAAATCAGAAAATACAAGAAAAAATGATGATGGAAGAAACAAATAAAGCTATTATTCAATCCACTTCAAGAATTGAAAATGCTATGGATGAGAATGGTAAAACTATTTATAATATCATAGACCGTTACCAGAGACAAGATATTATTGGACGTGCGAAGAGATATCAATTTGAAAATGATGAAGAAGATGATGAAATGGAAGTTGAGATTGATAGGAACTTAGATCAAATACAACAAGTCAGTGGTCGCTTAAAGAAATTAGCTATTGCAACTGGTGAGGAGATTGACTCTCAACAAGGTCGTATTATCAATATTGAAGATAATACAGATGATCTAGATATTAAGATTCATATGAATACTTCGAAATTATCTACTATTAAATGATTATGGATTTTAATTATATAATATAAAAAACAATATTAAATAGAATAAACATATATTGTATTATAATTTTTTTTACATTTTGTAGTAAGATATATACTTGTATGTGTATGGTTAAAAAAATATCATAAAAAAAAAGAAAAAAGAAAAAAAATATTGGAATTAATTTAGAGATTGTATTCCATATTTTAGTTTATGCAAATTGGTCGTTATTGGCCGTATGGGATATTATTAGATAGCCACACTTTATAGTTGTTCTCAGCAATATGCTCAAAGGAACAATTTTCAAAATCATTTTTTTTGAGTGAACCTATGAATAGGTTTTTGGGAATATTATATATTGTTCTTAATGGTATAAGATCGTAGTAGTAAGAAACGAAATTATCTTTTAGTGAAATATTATCATCTATTGCAGTATTTCTATTTCCATTTGAATTTATTGGTGATAATAGAGGTGACGCTAAAAGTCGTTCTTTTTCATCTAGAGTAGTTTTGGATGTCATGTCATCCGTCACAGTTGTAATAGTAAGACCTGGAATTTCATGTGAATCATCGCTTGAAGTACTTGAAGTTAAAATGGGGCTTGGAACTGCAGAGATGTAGTTATCAGAATCCAAAATGCTATCAATTGTCACTGGATATTTATGATCAAGACAATTCTGTGACATTTCATCATTCATGATATCTTGTGATGCTGTTATTGTATTTTCTATAATATGTAATTTATCCTTCTGTCTACAATTGTTGGAACAATATAACTTATCGGTACTTTTATTACTCGATATTGATGAAGATCTTGATATATCTTTCTTTGTAGTATCATGTGGAATAAGTTTATCACAAACAGTGCAATAATTGTTGAATGCGAACATTTTAAAGCATTAAATTAATATTCAGCCCTTTTTGTTATATACGGGAAGAATAGAAACTAATTGAATCTACAATAAGTACATACACACTTATATATATATGAATCCCGGTCATGGAATTGATCCAGCCATTGTTGCAGAAAATCGGTTGGAATATTAACCTTTAAGACACAAGACCTAACAATCCAGAAACTAGGGGAACGAAAGGTTATGCGCCTGACCACAAATGCAGTCACAAGCCAAAAACTACGAGTGCAACTTTAAAAATAACTGCAGAAATCGTACAGCTCACAGGTTGGATTTGTTCCATTTCCTTCGAAAGAAACATGAAAACACAACCGTCACTGTCTAGGCTGATATAACCATGACAACAGTCAACAAGAAAGTTGAAAATAGATCGAAGATGCGAAATGTTAACCCTGGTGGTGGCTGATATCATTTCTGTAACTTTCGTTTAGTCGCGGAGTTTGACAGTTGTTCAATTGCTTAGATCACAAACGAAAAATTTTTCACACCTAAAAGGGCAAAGTGCGAGATTTTTAGAGGTTATAGGTTCTTATTGAAACGTTTCAGATTTAGAGGTTGTGATTTTAGGTTTTTTTTTGATGAGTTATCTCAGTTGCCCGTGGATATGCATATCTGATCGTTAATTTGTTATGCAAAATTTATAATGGCAGAGTCTGGGTTTCTTCCAACTTTAAAATATGTGCGACAATTATTTAGAGTATGGTTCGCAAAAGGAAAGTGATTTAATTAAAAGAACTCTAGTATTATAAAATTATGTAAAAAATGTGATTTATGTAAAGTTTTTGGGGTCTATTATTTCTTTTTTATTACTAGTTTTACACGCAGATTATATTAATCTGTTGGGAATTGGATCTGTAATGTTCTGATTGGTGGTAATGCACCAGAATTATCTTGATTTGTACCATTTTGTACTTGCTGTGGTTGTACTGGTTGTTGTTGTAATGACTGCTGTGGATAAGAAAATTGACTGTACAACTGTGGTTGGAAAGCTTGTGGCATAAACTGTTGTTGTGGCATTAATTGCGGAGACACGATTGGTGTTGGCGACGAATTAACAGCACTTTGATTGGTAAAATCGCTATTTATTTGTGTAGATTGTGGTGGGGAACTTAATATTGTTTGGTCAAATTGATTTGATTGCTGTGGTTGCAATTGAACAGATAAAAGTTTGCTTTTTAATTCATCCGTGAAATTATTAGTATTCAATTTACCGCTATTAGATGTGTTCGAATTCATAAAGAACCCCGTATTTAAGTTAGTTCCACTTCCGGATCTACTTAAAACGGTTGGAGTCCCCGTCCTTGATTTTTTTCTGGATTGTTCCTGTAAGTAATCTAGTTCTATTTTACTATTGTTATTAGAATAATTTAGAATAGAATTTTCTCTTGAAGGATCTCTTAAACCATCATTTTCTGAATCTGAATCTGATAAATTTTCATTTTTGGAAACCAAATCATTCAAACTCAATGCAGAATTTGGTCTTTTCAATTTTGGCATTAATACCTGATTCTGTTGAGGGACACCATTTTGAAGGTTATTTATCCTAGTTATATCTGTTAATGATCTCGGCCTTGGTAAAATAATGTTATTATCTGGGGTATCAATAAATCCATGACTATTATTACTATTATTATTATTATTGTTATAATTATTGGTTTTTTGATTATTTTGGTTATTTTGATTGTTTAATGGTGTCATCATTTGCAATGCTGATAATGCACTTAAACGTATTTTACTAGTATTATTACTATTCATACTATTCAATGAATGGGACGATAAATTACTCGTTAATGGAGGTCTACTTGAAAACCTAGTTTGATTTGAATTTGATAAATTTAAAGCTGTTAACGAACTTGAAGAATGTAAAGAGTGGTTTGATAAATTATTTGGAATTGAGTTTGAAACATTATTATTATTATTATTATTATTATTATTATTTATTGAAAATTGTTGAGTCTGTGAATGTGGTTGTTGTTGAAATTGTTGGTTGTTTAAAGTTGATATTGGTTCACCACCACCTAATTCAAATTTAACTTTATCGTAATTATTATCAGTTGTGGAGTCTGAAGGTTGAATTTTCTTCTTTCTACCTCTTTTACCCCTTGGTTGAGGATTCGTATGTATTCTTTTATGTCTTGTTAATTCGTCACTTCTACTAAATTTTTTGGAACAACCAGGAAAATCACAAGCATGGGGTTTTTCACCAGTATGAGTTCTCATATGTCTTGTTTGATGTTCTAATCTATGAAAGGCTCTCTGACAAATAGGACAAACATGGGGTCTGGGAGCGTCGTCATTCTTCTTCGTATGCGGATTCTTTACCTTTGGTGTAGACTCACCAGTCGTTGCAGGTGGAATATTATTATCCATCCTTACACAATATTTTGATATTATATGTAGAGGACTATAGCAATATCTAGTGTTTTTTATCGTTAAATAAACTTATCTTAAATCGATATAAGTAGCAGTTATCTTTCTGTCAAAGTGACTTTTATTTTAAATTTAATTAAATTTATTTTTAATTTTGCTTTATTTTGCTTTATTTTGCTTTGCTTTGCTTTGCTTTGCTTTGCTTTTTGTCTAGTTTTTCCGACTTCAAGCGTATTTTGAGTCTCCATAATTAAGTAATCAGCCTGCCATTAGATTATTCCAGCTTGTGATTGTGCAATTTTTGCTTCCATAAGAAAAAGCAAGAAAAAAAAAAATTAAAGACTGAGAGATTAACTAATTGCCCCGCCGCAAAAAGAAACCAAAAAAATCCAGAGAGAAAAAAACAGCCCAAAAAATACACACAGAAATACACGCGGAAGAGGCTTCGGAAGGCCCCGCTCCTTTTTCCTAAAAGAATTGACTGTACGGGGGGACACCGCTCAGACGACCGCGCACAACGTGAAAGGTGGGGGTGTCGAAATCCCTCCGTTGCTTTTTTTTTATTGTGTAAGCTGGCGGTCACGTGCCCCGACGTTTTATATAATAATAGTAAATGACTGTGAAATGAGTATTAGATAAACTGAAATTGTGACATATTATGTTTGGATCTTAGGGTCCAAAAACTTTGTTGTGGTTCAGTTTGTCTGTAGTTTCCGATGAGTAAAAACATGGTCAGTTTCTATTCATCGCATCTCTTGAGACTATTCTTTTTGTTTTAATTCGATTATTTTAAAGAGGTAGTGAGGGTAGTATCTTACTGTATAGTTCTATTCTTTGTACATCTGAATCTTAATTAACCCATCTCTTTCGACATTAATGTGCTAGGACGTTACAGTCTGTAGTATACCCCTTCAATAAGTTTTATATATAAATATGAGATACTGTTTCGAGGATATTTAGTGTTTAAGAGCTGTGATATTTCTCACAAAAACCCAGAATGTTGCCTTTGAATGCACTAAACATGTTTTAACATGTTTTTAACCGATGAAAGTTGGAATTACAAAAGTATCAATAGAGTTCTAATGGCATCATTGTCAAGAATGAGAGCAACATATCAGCTGAATAATATGATCAAAGATCTAAAAGAGCAATGAAAACTATTATCATAGAGGCAAATTTTGTATCGCAAACAATGGGGTGGGTACGACCATACGCCTGAATTTTGGTCAACTGGACAGTAGTGCCTGGAAACCTATTTTCAAAAAAAATACATGAGAATAGATCATTTAGTCCAACTATGGCCCCTGGGTTGGGAATCTGGTATTGCGACATTAGTAAGAGACAGTTTACAACAGCCATAATGAATATTAAGACATTGAAGCAATGCAACAAGCACTTATTTTAAAAACACTGATCCAAGGTTTAGCAAATGAGAACAAAACTCCATTCAAGCAGGTTCAGATGGCATAGAAACGGATAAAGCTAAATCTGTTCTTAGATCCCATTTCAAACTGTGGAACAGATAACTACGGTGGTGCTGTTGACATTATTGATATTTTAATTAACCCAGAAAAAGACTAGATCACGTATTCCTCCATTTTAGATCATATGGTGAAATGTCAGGACGTCCTTATAATGGTATTGCATCAAAGTATTTTTATTTACTTGGTGAAATACAATCAAAAAATGGTCAAAGGTTATCATATACATTTAGTTGATCCAATACCAGTTTCTTTAAATCTAGCAATTAGAAGGAACATCCAACCCAAAGTAATGATTTTGTATATTCAATATGGAAAGGTCCAAACATTAGGGCAGGTGGGTTAGTCATGCATCTACAAACCGCTTTAAAGTACTTCCAAAATGATAGAATACTTGGTTTGTTTTGCCATTGAATAAGCACGATGAAAATAAATATTACATGATGACCGGTGAAGGTTACACAGATTATATTTCGTTGGTAAGACAACTGGCTTGAGTAGATAATAAGTATTTCCAATAAATAAACAAGTGATTCAATTCTCATAAAACCAAATGACTAAATGATATGCTGACCCTAGTAAGTGAATCATTTCTCAATCAATAGACCATCAAATGCACTAATTGACACATTTTATTGCTTATTCGGTTCCTAACCCGCATCCGAGTTCTTCCGGTCCACTTCCGCTTCCGTCTCAAGGTTGAAAAAGTTTTGTACGAGATTATCTCAATTGATTACCTAATCTTGAGACACAGAAGATTTACAATCTCGAAGATTTGGTAACGGGATCTTAGTAAGTAAAGTGTCCAAAGAAGTACCGTAAATAAGGTTGTTGAATATGCTGTAGTAATGCTGTGTCAAGAAATTAAGCTGCTTGAATTGTCTGGTGTGTTGGTGTGTATTTGTAAATAACCCGGTAGAAAATAATTTTAATATAAATACCTTACAAGAACTATCAATTGAAGTATTTCCACTCAAAGTTTATTGTATTTTTTTATCTTTTTTGAATATATTATTAATAAACTATTAACCAAACCAAGAACATTGATTGATATTTACAAATATGCCTTTCGTACACACTTTTGAGCCAGTTGCCTTCAAAGGTACCAACATGTTTACACCTTTAAAGGTGGGTAACACTGAAGTTTTACATAGAGTTGTTATGGCTCCTTTAACCAGAATGAGAGCTCTATACCCTGGTAATGTTCCAAACACTGAATTAGCCTCTACTTACTATGATCAACGTTCTAAGAGAGCTGGTACTATGCTGGTTACCGAAGGTACCTTCATTTCTCCACAAGCTGCTGGTTACGATCATGCTCCTGGTATCTGGTCCGATGAACAAGTCGCTGAATGGAAGAAGATCTTCGCCAAGATTCACAATAATAAATCTTTTGTCTGGGTTCAATTATGGAACTTAGGTAGACAAGCTGGTATTAAAGAAATGGCTAGAGACGGTTTACGTTACGATTCTGCCTCTGATGGTATCTACATGGATGAAAAATCCGAAGAAATGGCTAAGGAATCTAACAACCCGCAACATGGTCTAACTAAGGATGAAATTAAGCAATACATCAAGGAATACATCCATGCTTCTAAGAATGCTATTGCTGCTGGTGCAGACGGTGTTGAAATTCATGGTGCTCATGGTTATTTACTTGGTCAATTCCAAGACCCAATCTCTAACAAGAGAACTGATGAATATGGTGGTTCCATTGAAAATAGAAGTAGATTTACTTTAGAAGTTGTCGATGCCTTAATTAACGCCATTGGTGCTGAAAAGGTTGCTATTAGATTATCCCCATATAACACGTATGGGACTATGTCTGGTGCAAATGACCCAACTCTATTAGCTACTTTTGCTTACATTATTGGTGAACTTGAAAAAAGACGTAAAGCTGGTAACGGTTTGGCATATATCCATATGACTGAACCATTATTAAATGATAATTCTACAGGTGGGCGTGTTTCAAGAACAATTGAAGAACTAGATGCTGAAGGTACTAATGATTTTGTTTACTCCATCTGGAAGGGTCCTGTTGTAAGAACAGGTGAATCAGGTGACTTCCCACAAAGAGCTATGAAAATTGTTGAAAATAAAAATTCTCTAGTTGGTTATGGTAGATACTTTATTTCAACTCCTGACATTGTTGACCGTCTAGAAAAGGGTCTACCATTCAACGAAGTTAGAGGGCAATTTAATTACGGAAGAGGTGCTGAAGGTTACACTGATTACCCAACTTATGATGAAGCTGTTAAGTTAGGCTGGAAATAGAACGTTTATTTTTATATAACTCTGATTTGTATTAGTTGTTTCTATATTTATATCGTATTATATTCTACTTAGCAATGGCAGCAGCTGGAACTCTGTCTTTCTTATGTATACAATATATATATATATATATAACCTGAATTTTATTAATTAAATTCGTTAGTTCATCATCAGTTTAAATATGTGAAATTTTATTCTTCATCTATGATCCTAATAACAATTCTGTTTCCTTTATGATAGTAGGATCGTTTATGTTTTATTTTTAGGACTCATATTTATTTTATTTTATCATGGTTACTTCGAAATTTTGATTATCATACAATTTAAATCCAAAAAATTATTTAAAAGTTCTAAAACCTTTTTTTTTACATCGGACGGACATATTTTTCAGCTTCATGTTGTAATATGAATAATTGTAATAATGATATAATCAGAATAATTGGAAATATAATAAGAAACATACTATGCTCAACAACGTTATAACTCAACGACGTTTCAAGATTATCACCGATATAATTGAAACAGTCCTAACGACACAAAACAAAAGTATATAAATAGCAGACGTGTAACAACCAAAAGATGAGAAGTTCAAGTCAAAAGAGATCAGGAATAATTCGGATATAAAAGTATAACTAATTAGATCCGACTCCGAGCTTTCCATCTGACTGCAGTGACCAGTCTGGTATATAAATATATATCTGTCATCTATCTGATTATTGAATACAATAATACTCGGTCCTTATCCTTTGCTACATTCTGAATCTGGTAACTATCATAAAGTGGATACAACACTCCAATAAGTTGCGGATTTAGCTCAGTTGGGAGAGCGCCAGACTGAAGATTAACTTTGGTCAAAAGATATCTGGAGGTCCTGTGTTCGATCCACAGAATTCGCAGTTTTTTTCTGAAATTTTTAGAGTTTGAGATTCTTTTTTAAACATATTTAATTTTTAGCTAGATTAGTTTTCTTGAACTATGTCTGCATTTTTTTGACGATATTTTAAAGGATTAGAAATGTGTTATTATTGATACATAAAAATATAATTAATATATACATAAATATAAATCTAATCTCCTAAATGCTTAAAATAAGAAAGAAAGAAATTACACTAATTTTCTTAAGCTAAGGTTGTTAAGATATCAGAATCACCAGCATCTAAGATGGAGACAACACCAACTCTGAATAATTTACCGACAGCGGTACCTAATTCATTGTTACCACCTTGGAAGTAGTAAACTTTAGTCTTAGATAACATAGCGTAATATTCTAATTCAGACTTTCTTAAGACTGGGGTGTTAGCAGCAATGATGACTAACTTAGACTTACCTTGTCTTAAAGACTTGATGGTAGATTTGTAACCTAAGGTGTACTTACCAGACTTGATAACTAAAGCTAACTTTTGGTTGATAGATTCTTGGGATTTAACTGGGGCCTAAAGAAAAGAATAATTATCATAATCAAAACAAATGATCAAAGAAAATTAATTTAATGTTAGTAAAAAAAGTTTTTTTTATAATAGAATTAAAATTTCTAAATATTATTCAATAGTTACAGTTTATCATCGTTGAATAATAAAACGAAATGTAGTATTCAATCTATACTGACCATCTCTGTGATTTGATTTATTGTATAAGTATTAAAACACTCCGGTCTACTTTATGGTGTCTTTCAGATCAAGATATAAAGTACAATAAAAAATATCAATCAAGTTTATCATAACTGCAACTAAAAAGTATTATAAATTCCTCTGTATTCAATTTTCCAGATGAGAAAGATACAAATTTTTCCAATCGGCTTCCGCTTGGTGATCATCAAGAAAGCGAAAAAAATTGAAATATTTGTGATTTAAATTGTTCACAAACTTCCTTACATGACAGCCACGAACACTGGTACACCACATATATTTTCTAAATTTTTTCTCTATAAAATTAATTTTTCGGACCATTTTTCGTTTCATGATGAAAATAAGCGTCTGGTTTGCGTCGTTAGCGTTCTTCTCTGTTCAGTTCAAGCGACAGGGCAGCCTTTGTGTAAAATTCCTGTCTAGCTTGATGAGCTTCTCAGTTGGTGGTGGGCACTCTGAAGCTGGTAGCATTGCAGTTTGGTAAGAGGTTCAGTGGTCTTACTCTGCAACGTTGAGGGTTCTGGTTAGTTCTAATACCGCTTGCATTATGTATAGATAGAGGCATATAACACGTACATATATAAATTTATAGTATATTTTGGTAAGAGAAGTACTAAGGCAACGACTTTAAAGGTATGTTTGAACTCTATAAGATGGGATTATTGAATTTTACGATGCAATAGAATAGATAATGGTTTTAGTTGATGCGAAATATAAATGTATAAAGAATAAGGATAATAAGTAATAAAATAATGAATTCCCCCACTTCTGTTGATATTCATATCAGATATTTAACGGTATAAAAAGTGAAACAAGATATAAAAGTTGTGAATACTGTAGAAATTGACTAAATTATAGAGTACTTTTTGATAATGGTTTAATTTAAGTAATATTACAAAACATTTCATGATTATTTGTGTGTTCTCATTTACGCTCACTAAATTTATATTCAATCAGTTCGTTAACGTATTCATCGATTCCTTTGACTGGTTATGAAATAATCTCTTCTTCTTTTTTTTCGCAATTCCCTTGAATATCAAGTTTACTAACATAATACTAATAATATTTCAATAGATAAAAAATGAAGGTTGAAATTGATTCCTTTTCCGGCGCCAAGATCTACCCAGGTAGAGGTACTTTATTTGTCCGTGGTGACTCCAAGATTTTCAGATTCCAAAACTCTAAATCTGCTTCTTTATTCAAACAAAGAAAGAACCCAAGAAGAATCGCCTGGACTGTCTTATACAGAAGACACCACAAGAAAGGTATCACTGAAGAAGTTGCCAAGAAGAGATCTAGAAAGGCTGTCAAGGCTCAAAGACCAATTGTTGGTGCTTCTTTAGATTTAATCAAAGAAAGAAGAGCTATCAAGCCAGAAATTAGAAAGGCTAAGAGAGATGAAAAGAAGTCTGCTGATAAGGAAAAGAAGAAGTCTGAAAAGGCTGCTAGAAAGGTCGAAAAGGCTAAGTTAGCTGGTGCTCAAGGTTCTAAGATGTCCAAGCAACAGGCTAAGGGTGCTTTCCAAAAGGTTACTGCTACATCTCGTTAAGATATATATTTTAAATTGATTGATTCGAACATTTTATATTTCCCATTTTTCTAATTTTATGTATACTCAAAAAAACAAGAAGATCTAACATATAAGCATTCTATTATTAATCGTGGTCTTTATCTACTACTTAATCATGTCTCAATTCTCGAAACAGGAGAAGTGGTAGTCTATAATTTCTATCTTGGGATTTTATTTCACCGTTATGTACTAACTAAACTAGTATTAATAATATAAAAAAAAGAATACATGCTTTACAACTACAGCTATAATAAAATCTTACAGATACATCCTCTTTGACGAGCAACAAGTCCCAGTGAGCCTCAAAATTTTTCAAGTGACTTTCTCATAGAAAGAAGAATAAAAGCGCGTAGAGAACCTCGAGGAGATTATTCTTTGAGATTCATGTAAACTTCCTAATTAGGAAGCATACATGTTTTATATGCAAAATGAGACACATTGGCAATCCTTTTTTGTTTTATCTTGAAAAAGCTGGTACATCGATGTTTAATGTTTCAACTGAAAGGGATATATATAAACACTTAATTCAATACTTTCTTGTTTAGAGTAGAAGTATTGTCTATGTTTTGATCTGAAATACTGTATAGTTAATTCGCAAAGGCAAATAAACCACATTACAAAGATGAAATATACATATATACCACTATTCTTAATTTGCTTAATAGCACCAGCTATTGCACAGGATGTATCTGTTTCATGTGAGTCTTCAACCGGTTCATTAGAAGATACTCCATATTCTACTACAGAAAGAACTGTAATACATAACGGTGCAACTCAACTTATGATGTTTGAATATTACAGATCTGTAACATACATAGAGGATTGTGAAACTCCTACAGCTACAGCTGCTCCTGGAACTTCATCGGAAGTTCTGACATTTTTCTAATCCATAGAAAAATAAAACAATTTCAGTTAATCTGATTGATATAAAGCATTCTCGTTTAAGTTTATAATATCTTTTATAAAAAAAGTGTATATATATATAAAATTAGCAAAACACATAATTATAATTCATTGGAATTCTTCAATACCAAGGTTTTCTAAAAATTCATCCATAGATTTCGGTTTCACTTGGTCTTTTATAATGATATATAGTTCTTTGAAATTTTTATTCCTTGACTTAATTTCTTTCTCTATATTTTTGGCAACTTTCATTATCTGTTCACATTCCTCCTCATTTTCTGGATTAGAGTTCTCTTCGATATTTTTCATTCTTTGTATTGCAGTTTCTATTTCACTTTTTAAATTAGAGATTTCATTTGTAAGTTGTTCATTCGACGGCTCTTTAAGAACACCTTGTAGATCTTTTTTCAACTTATTTTTATCTCTTTCTAATTCCATAATTTCTTCAGTCAATTGGGCTAATGTTTCGTAACTGTATTTTTCATCGATAGAACTATCATTGTATTCGGTTTCAAAATCAATAGGTGGATCCTTACATGAATAAATGACAATTTTACCAAATGTTCTACTCGTAATCTTATCCATTTCAACTAGTGTCTCCAAAATTCTAGTCGTTTCAGCTTTAGTCACTTTATTATGTAAATTTTGTACAATATCATTGATTGCAAATGGTTTTTTTTGGGAAAGCATATAGTTTTCGACCAAATTTTGTGCTAAATATACTCATATTTTGTATGTTAGTAGAAGTTTTACATTCGATATATGAGATTGAGTATTACAAACCTTCCAAGCCTTTCAATTGACTTCCTTTACCCTTTGGTCCCATAACTCTCTGCTGTACTTGGCACATATTACACAAGATATATCTACAAACATTATTTCCTTTAAATATCACAAATCCACCTCCGCGGCTAAACAAAAGTTAAAACAATACAAGTTATAGAAAATAATAATACCCTAGAAAAATGATAGTGTACATATTATCTTTTATTGCTATTAGCATTTTGGCATTATCAAAAACTTGTTTATATATTTAACAATTTTGTTTATTTCAGATGAATTAACCTACCATGGGCTAAAAAATATATTAATATAAAATTTTTATTTATAAAACGTATAATCTTATAGAGTGTTAGAAACATAGGAGAACTACTGAATGACTCATTCCTTATCCCAACCCATCTTGATGGCTTCATCGTAAGTTGGGTAGTCTAAGTAACCCTTTTCACTCATTAAGTAGAAAGAGGTTCTATCGTATTTGTTTAATGGCAGACCCTTTTCTAATCTGGTAACTAAATCTGGGTTGGCAATCCAGAATCTACCGTAAGCTAATAAAGTTCTACCATCAGCAACTAATTCCTTTGCTACTTCTGGATGTAAAGCCAGATTACCAGCTCTGATGACAATACCCTTCCAGATGGAGTAAACGAAATCGTTAGTACCATCTTCGTATTCACCTTCACCTTCAACCAAGAATGGGTTAGTAACACGTGGTTCAACAATATGAATGAATGCTAAACGTTTACCAGCTTTGGCTCTCTTTTCTAACTCACCAATAATGTGAGCATATTGAGCAACAATTAATGGTTCAGCACCACCAGATACGTTACCGAAAGAACCGTATGGGGAGAATCTAATACCGACTTTGTCTTCACCAATGGCATCGACTAAAGCGTCTACAACTTCTAAAGAGAATCTAGATCTGTTTTCGATAGATCCACCGTATTCATCAGTTCTGTGGTTAGTTTTTGGATCTAAGAATTGGTTTAATAAGTAACCATTAGCACTGTGTATTTCAACACCATCGGCACCAGCAGCGATAGAGTTCTTGGCAGCTTGGACGTATTCCTTGATGTATTGCTTGATTTCATCCTTAGTTAGACCGTGTTGTGGGTTGTTAGACTTCTTAGCCTTTTCTTCGGATTCTTCATCCATGTAGACACCATCAGAGGCAGAATCGTAACGTAAACCGTCTCTGGCTAAAGTATCTGGATAAGATTGTCTACCTAAAGCCCATAGTTGAACCCAAACGAAAGATTTGTTTTCGTGAATCTTGGCAAAGATCTTCTTCCATTCAGCGACTTGTTCATCGGACCAGATACCTGGAGCATTATCGTAACCACCAGCTTGTGGAGAGATGAAAGCACCTTCTGTAATTAGCATACTACCAGCTTTCTTAGAACGTTGATCGTAATAAGTAGTAGCCCACTCCTTGTTTGGAACATTACCAGGATGAGTAGCTCTCATTCTGGTTAATGGTGGTAAGACGGCTCTGTGTTGTAATTCAGAGTTACCGACCTTAATTGGCTTGAATAAATTGGTGTCAGCCAATGCAACTGGAGTGAAATCTTTTACGAAAGGCATTTTTATTGTATTAAGTATTTTTTTTTTGATGTGTTGTAAATTTAAACTAAGTTAATTTACTATTTTGTATGATGTTTTTTTATTTCCAACATGAATTATAATTAATCAATAAATAAAACATTTTTCAATAAGAGTAAAATTTGTTGCAACTTATATACTTGAGGATTTGATAACTTTTTTTTGCCTATTACCTAATACTTCCAAGTTTAAACTCCATGAACTGAGTTAAGATAGGTCCGCTCATCACCTAGCTGTAAATCTCTTGAAGATCATAACTACAAGTTTTCCCTTGCACTACTGTAGAATCTCAAAAAATTAGGTAATACTTTGCTTTTTATTGAAAGTGTCATATGTAATGTGCTATTACTTTTTGGCGACGGAAACGGAGACGGAACATGGACGGAAGGGTATTTATAATCAAGAAGTTGAAAGAAGTTGAAAGAGAAGATGATGGAGCTCTTAATAAGACGGAATAAAGAGTTTGAATTAGTAATGTATATACTTTGATTTGGCCGTTTAGGAAGGGCTTAATTATTCTGGTGTTCTTTGGGCTTCATTCTTAAACATAGTATGTTATTTATATAATTCCGATTACAGCTCTTCCTCTCTCTCTGTGGGTGTGACTGCGTTTCAAATAGTTGTCTAAAGTTGGCTAGTATCGAAATTCTGATCCAGTTTGCAATGTGTTTGAATCTCGGATCTAATTATTTATACTTATTATTATTCGAATTATTCTTTATATACACTTTATGTCATTCAGATGTGTCTATCACTTGTTATAGATCTTGGGAATCCATGATAGCAGGTTAATTACATCAATCGAGTTTGCGGTAATCCATGATTCTTCGGCTTGTGTGCTTTGACGAGTTGGCATTGGATAGAGGATTTGATATATAAATTAATCGTAGGTTGGTGTCATCGTAATAAATTGAACGTTCTCTTAGAGAGAAATGTGATCTAAAGGTCTCGCACAGTCGAAATAGTTTTGTATATTTTATGAATAACGATTGATCTTCTTTTGATTTTTATGTTTTTTTCAGCAGGTCTATCCATTTCTGGGATAGCAATATAATTTACGATAGGTAGAGTTTGGTAGAAAAAGTAGTTTCGTTTGGGTCATTTGGTGATTCCTGTAGAATTCGTCTGGCGTTTTCTACAATCTTGATATCTATGGCCTGGGTTCTTACAGTAGAAGCATAAGTTTTGCGTGATACATTCTGCTCTAGATGTTTTTCTGTTGTTCACAATATCACCGTCGGAATCTATTTGGAACCGATTTGCCTCAGTGGTATGCAAGGATTGTTCGGTTACGGACGTCGTTTTGTATGCGATTTCCATGAAGGTCAGTGTTTTATTATAGTCAATAATCAGATATGTGACAGATATATACTTATATATCAGACGGTCACTATAGTCAGATGGGAAGTCCCGTTTTAACTTGAAGCATTCGTATATTTTCGATTACAGCATTCCGGTTGAAACAAAATTTGGTTGAAAAATTGCAATCCAATGCAGAAACTTACACAATATTACAACTTATTTAATATATTTTGTCTCACACCCCCACCACAGCAACACAGTCACATAACCCCAGCAGTGTTGCTGAACAAAGGGGCATCTTGCTATCTCTTTGTCTCACCTTGTTAAACTTTTTAAATTTGTCAATACTACATGTGACTCACCAATGAAAAAATGTGTCATCGCTGAACAGTTGTTGTATTACTCATCGCAACACAGGTATATAAAGAGCATGGATATGTTAATGTATTAGAATGGCATCGTTCCACTTGTTTACAATACACCAGGTCTACATTAACAAAAACACAATATACTATAATAAATAATTTTACATACAAGATGTCAGACATTTCAATATCATACAACCAAAAAAATGAATCAATCAAGATCAAGACTTACTGAATCCCTTAGAAGGGATTCAACCTCAGTTAGAATTGCAAACGAGTTATATAACTCTTTAGCAACACCATTACACGAATTTATAGACATTTTACTCGAGTCGCTGGTTTATTCAGATAACAATATGCCACTGTGTATATTGATCGACTCAGTTTTGGAAATTAAACAGTTATTGTCTAGAACTAATATAGCGAAATTATCAAATATTTATCATCAAATTGTATCATTTTTGAAAGATGTTGACGATTTGAATTGTGATTGTTTGAAGTCATCAGAAGTTATGATTAAACAGAACTTTAAATTTTTCAAACATTTTTTCCATTCATTTAAACTGTTGGATTCATTGCATAATTATATTTCATCGAATTATAATCTTAATGATTCAATGT
Organism: Kazachstania kunashirensis; assembly: GCA_003708465.2. NCBI lineage: Eukaryota > Fungi > Ascomycota > Saccharomycetes > Saccharomycetales > Saccharomycetaceae > Kazachstania > Kazachstania kunashirensis. The sequence goes on from PPOH02000248.1 coordinate 137,294, forward strand.
TTGTTGAATCTGTGAAATATTTTATTAAATTTAACCAAAAATGGTATATCGATTTATTAAAACAATCGATATCTTACAAAGAATTCTTATTAACTAAGATCAAAACTTTTAGTGACGATATCAGTTCAATTGACGATTTAAATAGTAATGAAATCATTAAAAGTGATGTCTTTAAAAATTTCCTTACTGAGAGAAAACAAAGGCTGTTGTCCCCATCATTAATAATCGAATACAAGAATATATTAATATATAAAAATAAATAAAATAAATAAATTTTTAATTCACTAAACTAAAATACATGAATGATCTCATTGCATGAAAATATCTTAGAGAAATGAAAAAAGTGGATGAAAAGTTAAAGTCACATCAAGCAATCAAAATAGTTAAATGATCAGATCATTTAACAAAAAAATAGTGCATGGATCGCGACGTAACTAACTATAGTTCAATGAAAATCAAATAAATTGAAAAAAACCAATCCTTCACGAAAATTTTATAAAACAAAACAAAAATTTATAATCAAAAAATAGGAAGTAACGTACAAGTAACGAGTACTATCAATAAAGGGTTAATTTCATTAAAATTACATTTGTCTAAAATTAACATTCAAGTATTAGAATTCTCAAACAGAGACAAAACTGAAAAGTATGAAAAACAAATAATATCCCAAAAAGAATCATCTTAAAACACAACGTACTATATTAAATACCATGAATTAACTAGGGAAATAAGCAAGCCTATCATATTAAATTCTTTAGAAAAAGACAAACCTAGTTATGATATTCAATAAAATCCATCAAAATCAAAAAATAAACTCAATCCAGGAACAAATTTTTTTTTTAAACTCTTTATTAAGTCTCCTCAAATTAAAACACTCAAAAATATTAAACTCTAAAAAACGGAACAACAAAAAAAACCGTACGAAATTCCTTTTTTCTGACCTTTAGTATAAACTCGCATCTCATTCACGCCATCTTCAGATTAGCTTCCAGTCTATCCTTTACAAAGAGAAAAAATGAAAGAACACACTTTCCCAGTATAAAGACGAAAAACATCTCACTAATAGTCACTCAACACCCTATCCTACAGTGCCCCAGACACAAATAAATGCGTGTGGACCAACAGCAGAACAATAAAATGATTTTGCAAAAAAATATGTTTGTAACAAAAAAAAGGTAATGAGCCTCATAGAGGTCATTTCAGTTGTTACACTGAAAAGAACAGATACTACACTTGATCTAAGCCAAAAGGCAAAGAGATTTGGTTTTCTAAAACAAGAAATCAAAAAGAAAAACTACAAAATACCATAAAATAGAAGTGTGGCAAAGAATCGTAACAACATCCAAAATTTCATTCGCTTTATATACAAAAAAAAAAAAATTTCTCCCAAAAAAAATTTTTATAGTTGTCGCTATGTACGTTATATAGTGTATTATGAATACAGACAATGATTACTGTCTCTGTTGATCCTGGAATTGCATTGCGAGCTGTTGTTTTCTTAGTTCTTTATATTTGAGGTCCTTGTGCGATTCTACACGGTCCAAGAAGTCCTGTTTGGCCAAGAAACCGTCTCTGTTGTGCAGTGCCAGATCGTCCGTGATACCTTCTTTATCCACGTAGTTGACCCAGTCCAGCTTGGATTTCTCTAGTGTTGTCAGTTTTGGTTTCACGGTCCCTGCAATGATTTTTTCCAGGATTGGTTCTCTCTTCAACGGTCTTCTCAGGTTTAAATACTGTTCGTTTGATACATGTTTCCTCTTTTGTGGGTCTTCAGTGGATGTAGCTCTTGCGTCTTCTTTGATCTGTGATTTGAATTTAAGATTTTTCAAGTATTCTTGTCCTTCTGCACTAAATTTAGGTACCATTTTCTTCTCATGAACCGTTTCACCGGCAAATTTATAAGTTCTCTCAATCATGATTTGTTCCTCTTGCAATAAATCATCTGGTGTCGACACTGTATCCGACAGAATAGAACCGTTGGTTCCTCTGGTTCGTGTCAGTCTTTGCTTACTTATATTTTGCATCTCATCCCATACATTCTTCGCTGTATCTGATATCGGTGCCTCTTGTATATTCTCGTATTTAAATCTCCTGGATTCTGCCTCTTCAACCAACCTGGCCCTCCTCGTCTTCACCAACCCACCAGTGTCACTCTCTATCTTGGAATAATCCACTCCACCTTTCGTATCCACCGCAACAGCATCAGCATCCTGGTACTCTTCTTCTTCTTCTTCGGAACCAGAACTCACCTGAACGTCCTTGTCCACTCTCGTTGGATCGAAATCCTCGTCTTCTTCCTCATTGTACTCTTCTTCCGGCTCCTCAACCACGTCACGTTCACGTTCACGTTCACTCATCCTCGTCGTATGATATACACACTCCCCATCCACTGAATCAGAAGTGTTGATTACGTCGTCTGTTTCTTTCACTTTGAAATATTTCACCAAAACAAAACAACGCCGCAAGAGCAAACCGCACAGAACAGCTCGCCGTGGACAAGCCCACACTTCAACAACCATGCACAACTGCTAGTATAGTTGCCCTTTGACCAGGGTATAGGTTATCGTAGTCGCAATTTAATTAAATCACATCAAATCAAATCATTATCAATATATCACGTGACACTCACGTGACAGTGCAACCACTCAAACCCCACGATATCCATCATCAATTTGAACAACATATCCCAACCACCACCAACCCCATTCCATCAACAGAGCACCCACAGCCATCCATCCACAACATATACTCACCTTCTTCTATCGCTGCTCATCCAGCTGCCCAAGCCGAATGAAAATTTTCATCTCATCGCAAGAAAAATTGGCAAGTTTCCACATAAAAGAAGAGAGAGAAACAGTCGAGTTGGTGAGTTGGTGAGGTTCTCAGAGGTCGGTAGGATGAGGTTGCTGGTGAGTTGTGCCCACAACGGGTCGTTGAAGGAGATTGTGTGCAATCAGGGAACAGATACAGCTGTGCAGACCGCATTGCAGCCATTTCACAATAAGTCACATGCGGTGCAAGGTGCTCATTGCAACATTGCACAGATGTACAATTTAAAATCTGATAAATTGTTGGTAGCTAGAGTCAATGGTGTCGTGGAGTTGTATGATTGTGCTAGGGCTAGGGTTGCAGCTACGCTGGAGCAGAGTGAGGAATCGTTGGTTCAACCTGAGTTTGATATCAACGAGTTCAAGATGATGTCTTCGATTACAGGTTTGTTGGATGATTCAAGATTGGAACATGTGTTTAAGAAATCAACGAAGAGAACTAAGATATACGACACTTTTGTTAGTTTGAATAGAATGCCGGGGAAATCAGATGTTTTCTTGGTAGCAACTAAATCAGGTTTGATTCATATTGTGCAATTACATAATGATTCTATTGAAAAATTGTTTACACATGAAGTTACAGCACCATTGGATTTTGCTCAAGTTTATGATAATGTCAACAAGGGTAAGGAAAATGTAGTGTTTGCATACGGTGGAGAAGAAAATTTGGTTAAATTAGTGCAATTAACAAATTCTGATTTTTCTGAATTAAAACAAATTTGGGAAGCTAAAAATGTAGCTAATGATAGATTAGATATGAGAGTACCAGTATGGCCAACAGCTTTAAAATTTTTAAACCCGGAAGCTTCTAGTAAGATCGATTCAGATAAACTGAATTTCCAATTCGTAACAATCTCACATTGGTCTCATTTGTCAGTATACAAGACACAACATGGTCGGAGACCAATATCACAGATAGACTTGTTACCTAAACGTGAACCACTCGCACAATTACAAATTATTGCATCAGAAGATATAATGACTCCAGCAGGTAATGTGAAATCGCAGAATATCGACAGTTTCTCATTTGTCACCACTGATTTAAAGAAAGATATATTGAAATTTAATAATAAAGGTCGTTTAATCGGTAAATTCGGCAGAGGTGATGTGATGGGTTCCTCAACATTCATTCAAATCGTCAAAGGTAAATACTTGCTACAAGGTGGTCTGGATAGATACGTACGTGTCTACGATTTGGAATCCACTAGAATAATCGCGAAGATATACGTTACAGGTAAAGTAAACAACGTTATAATGATCGATGAAGACGAAATCGTTATACCACAAGCAGTCGACAAGAAAAAGGTAAAAGAAGACAAGAAGAGACAAAGAATCGAGAATGAAACCGAACAAGATGTAGAAGAGTTATGGGATGACCTGGAGAACAGAAACAAAAAGACCAAAGCATGATTATTTTATAGTTTTCTTATAACAAATATTTGTGTATTAATCGATTAAAAGTTAAACATCGCGTTGACAGAGAAACCACAGGGTTATAAAAAATTATTCTCTTAAATAGTATATACAGCTAAAGTTTGGATTAACAAACAAACAGACAGTAATTACAATAGCTGTGTGTACACTCTTTTGCATAAGGATAGGTCCAATAACCTTGTCAATCCATCCTTTTTTCTTTTTTTTTGCATTTCATCACATAGAGATTGTGCTATTTTATTTCTATGAGCAGTAAGTTTTACAACATACCAGGTAGTCACAGGCCATCGTCACACACAATTGAATCCTCTTCATTACTGTCAGCTAGGAACAATGAAACATACTTCAGTTACCAGGCGACTCCTTTAGGGCAAAAGATCTCGTCAAAATACGATCCAAATAATCCAAATAAGAATAAACTGGGAACTTATGGCGGTGTCTTTGTACCAACTGCATTGAACGTGTTATCGATCCTGATGTTTTTAAGATTTGGTTTCATACTGGGCCAGTTGGGTGTCATATGCACAGTCGGTCTATTGTTATTAAGTTATCTGATCAATCTTTTAACAACATTAAGTATATCTGCAATTTCCACAAATGGAACAGTCAGAGGAGGTGGTGCTTACTATATGATTTCAAGATGTCTAGGACCCGAATTTGGTGGGTCTATAGGTTTGGTATTCTTCTTAGGTCAAGTTTTCAATAGTGGTATGAATGCAATAGGTATTGTCGAACCTATTCTTTACAATTTGGGTCAAAATATGAAAAATGAACCACCAGCAGCCCTTTTCGCATTGCTACCAAGAGGTGATTTTTATGTATTTATTTATGCTACATTGATTCTTTTCGTCTGTTTTGGTGTTGCAGTTATCGGTTCTCAAACAGTTTCTAAAGCTGGAAACTTTTTATTCATCATCTTAGCAATATCAATAATTTCAATTCCAGTATCTGCCATATTTAAATCACCATTCGAACAAGGTAAAATTATTTATAGTGGTCCTTCATGGGAGACATTTTATGGGAACTTGTTCCCACATTTTACAAAAGGTGCAGCAGGATCTTTATTAAACCACAAAGAAACTTTTAATAATCTTTTCGGGGTATTCTTCCCAGCGACTGCTGGTATATTTGCTGGTGCTGGTATGTCAAGTGAGTTACGTAAACCATCAAGGTCAATCCCTAAGGGAACATTATGGGGACTTTTATTTACATTCATATGTTACACCATCGTAGTATTAGCCATGAGTTGCTCAATTCCAAGAAAAACGTTATACAATGAAGTGCAAGTTATTCAATCGGTCAGTACAGTTCAATGGATAATCTTTCTAGGTGAACTATCTACCTCTTTATTTTCTATCATCGTTGGTATGGTTGGTGCTGCATATGTTTTAGAAGCTATTTCCAAGGATAGTATCCTACCAGGATTAAACATATTTTGTCGCAAACCAATTTATTCTTTAATTTTCACTTGGTTATTGACTCAGTTGTGTCTGCTATCAGATGTTAATAAAATTGCATCATTTATTACCATGACGTTCTTAATGACCTTTATTGTTATGAATCTAGCGTGTTTCTTATTAGAAGTAGCAGCTGCACCTAATTTTAGACCATCATTCAAATATTTTGATAGATATACAGCATTAGCGGGTTCTGTTTTATCTATTATTGCAATGATAATAGTAGATGGGGTTACAGCATCAGCTCTTATTTTGTCAATGGCTATCTTATTTTTATTTATTCATTATTTCTGTCCTCCAAAACCGTGGGGTGATGTATCACAGAGTTTAATTTATCACCAAGTGAGAAAATACTTACTTAGATTACGTCAAGATAATATCAAATATTGGAGACCTCAAGTCTTATTGTTTGTAGACAATCCAAGAACAAGTTGGAACTTAATTAGATTCTGTAACAGTCTAAAAAAAGGTGGTCTATATATTCTGGGTCACGTTACAGTTACAGATGAGTTTCAAACACAATTTGGTGAGCTAAAGAAGCAAAAACATGCTTGGGAGAAAATTAGAGATATGGCAAATATTAAAGCCTTTGTGCAAGTAGCTACTGGCCCAAGCTTATTATGGGGTATCAGAAACGTTTTCCTAGGATCTGGTTTAGGTGGTATGAAACCAAATGTATCCGTGATCGGATTTTTTGACTTAGAATCATACTACAGTAATAATGAAGCCGCTGATGAACTACAACTTACAGCGTCTAGTGATTCTAAGAAGCAGGCAGTATATGTAAATGTTCCACCTGCATATATACCTCTACCTACAGATATATTTAAAAATGAGAAAAAAGTCAAAATATCTCAATGGGTAGAAATAGTAGAAGATTTATCCTTAATGCAATCTAATATCGCCGTTGCTCATGGATTCAAAACTCTAAGAGTACCAGAGAAAAGAGGGAAAAGAAGTAATAAAAGACAGATCATCGACCTTTATCCAATTCAAATGTCAGCTACAGTTAACTCCGAATCAGGAGATGCATCTATAGTTACATCGAATTTTGATACATACACATTAATATTACAACTCGGTGCCATTTTAATAACCGTTCCGGAATGGAGGGACACACATGAACTGCGTATCATCTTATTTGTTGAAAATGAGCTGGATAGGTGTTCAGAAATTGACAGAATAAATAAATTATTACAGGTTCTTAGAATTGAAGCAACAGTACTGGTGGTTTCTTTGGATCAATTCAGAGTATATAACACAATTGTAAGAGGTGATCCGATCATGTTTGATTACGTCAACAGTGCTTTGAAAGATATTGAGTGGTGGGAGGACCTTGTAGATGCAAGAGAAACATTAACACCAAAAAGACGATTTTCAACTACAGCACCTGTCCATGATAAACTTTCAAAAGGCCTTCAAATCAAAGTTAGAAAAACTAGAAAGTATAGTACTTCGAAGTTTCAAAAATTGGGTCTCTCTTTGAAAATGGAATCTAGTATGCCAAAGGGTACTATTAAAACACCTGCTGTTAGTGATGAATCTGATATCGAAACAGATTCTATGAGAGATTCTCATTTGTCAATTGCAGAAGTTGCACGTGAAATGAGACATCAACATACAAAAAGATTAGCATCATCCTTAAGTCAGTTCCAAAGAATAGCATCTACACAAAACTTAAAACCGGTATTTTCTGGTAAAGCGTTACCAAATACTAGAGTATTAGAGGATAGTACGGGTGATAAACCATCCATTATCCCGATTGAAGATGAACTTGAAGCAAACAAGTCACCAAGAGAAAGTTTATCTGGTAGATCAATTCTTCCAGAAATTTCACCATGTTGTTCTGAGAGTAGTTTGGTAGGAGCAATGGAAAATCTTGGTTTTGGTGATTTACCAAGCCGTGCACAGTACTTAGTGTTAAATGATATGATGATGCAACTATCGAGAGGCTCAAGCCTTATTTTCTCTACATTACCGATACCATCGTTAGGAACCCATGAAGATTTTAAGGCTAGTATTGATTACGTTGAAGATATTGAAGTGTGGTTACATGGTCTACCGCCAACGATGTTGATCAATTCACAAACAATGACTGTGACAACAGCATTATAATTACTACATCCAAAGCATTTTTTTTTCTGAAATTTCTTTTATATCTAATCACTTTGATAATGCTTGCATGTATAGTTACGTATTAAATACATTTTATTTATATTCATCTTCCATAAAATATTGCTATGTAGCAACGTCTCTTATCTTACGAAAGCAAAACATAGTATAAAAATAGGAGGCTGCCTCCTTTTCATCACCTTCAACACCAAACCTCCCATCAGATCTCTGTAAACCCTCTTTCATTCTTGGTGAAAATTTATTGATCCAGTGTGGAATTTCTTGTACAAAAAATTTATTGAATGGCATTTGTATTTCTAATGTCATACCATATTCATCTGCTAGACTTCTTAGAGTTTCGAATGGAACAACATATTCGGGAACATTATCGATTGCATCTTCTAACCAGAAAGTATACATTTGACCGTATGGTGAAGGAAATTCATTTCCATTTTGTTGATATTCATTATTCTCAAATGAAACCTTGTAGATTGAATTTCCCCAGCCTGGTTTTTCAACTTCTTTATCAAATTTACTTAATTTATAACGAATAAATTCTGAATCAGGGATTGTACCGAAGAAATAACCACCTATTTTTAAAGATTTTGATACGTTTGATAATGCTCTTCTTGCTTTTGCTTCTGTTTCAAATGCATAATGCAGACAGAACTGTGTTGAAACCACGTCACAAGGGAATCTACATTCAGGGAAAGGTTCAACAGCAACCCCAAGAGATTCACCGAAACAATCACCAGTAATTAAAATTACTTGATAATCTAGGTTTCTCATTGATTTGTATCTTTTATGAGCTTCTTGAATAGATGCATTTGAGATATCGATACCAATAAACTGGGAAATACCCGCATTACCATATTTTCTCAAATCACCACCTTTACCACAACCTAGTTCTAACACTATATCACCCTTTTTGGTATACTTGTCAATCAACATGTATTTGATAGCATTGTTAAAATTACGAAGTTTAATAATTGGAGACAAGTTTCTTCTAGATCTGTTAGCAATAAAAGTTCTTTCATTATAATGCTCTCTCACGATTTGATCTACATTTATCGTCCTGTTAGCAGTCATTTCAATTTCATGTCTCTTGAATTGTTCATCCCTTAGCTTCTGTTGGTCGAGTCTCCTTTTTCTTTCATCCTGATCATACCTACTGTGTTTTCTTTTATCAACTCGATATGCTGGTTTCACTTCTGCATCAGTACCTGATTCTCCACTTATTGGAACTTTGCTAGCATCTGCAACCTTTGGTTCAACAGCTAAGGAAGTAGAAGTAATATCAGAGACAGTATTGTACTGTCTCTCGTAGTCCTCCTGGGACATCCATGCGGGTTTCTCTGGCTTCAGTGACATCCTTAATGTAATAATAGCGACCTTGATAAGTGATCGTCGTGCTTTTATGAATAAAAACACTTTAAACTATATGTTTTTGCTTAGTGATCAGTTAAGCTTTGCGAGTTGAAAAATTTCAAAAGAAAATGAAAATCGATTACTATTTTATAAATTACAGGAAACTGGGAAAGTAAGTCAACCTTAAGAAACAAGATAAAAAATACATCAAAATATGGATATTGTAAGTTCAGAAAGTGATCAGCAGAAGAAGGAGCAACTTTTGAAGGAAAGAAGAGAGAAATTGTCCCGGTGGAAACTTCAGAAGGCAAAACATGACGCTGCCAAGAGCAGGGATTCTAATACTCAAGAGACTCCAGCAACATCTCAATACAGTAATACTAACCCAAACAACACAGGAGCTAAATTTAGTGAAAGGAGGAGCAAGCTAGATGCATGGAAGAATAAGAAAAGACAGGCGGATGAGGTCCAGAAACCGGATGTTAAGAGCAAGAAAGTCAAAAAGAGGGCCCAAAAGAAGAGATTGACCTTTGACGATGACGAGGAAGAACTCATTAAGCAACCTGTTAATATATTTATACCTTCAACAGATACAACTGCGGTTGAACAACAAGAAGAACAATCTGTAAGTTCTGAAAACCATGATATAGACGTCCTAGATACATTCATGAACGAGCTAAAAAAGACAGATAATGCACTTGATCATCAAAATAGAACATCCACCCATACAGACAATAATATATTTGCTGAAGATCTAGAAGACCGAGGAGAGTCCATATCTGATCCTGAAGACGATACTCAGTCAGCTCAATATAGAAAGATAGCTAAGATGAAGCAACTACGGAAAGTGACTGAGGTCAAATACAATAAAAATGAATTAGAACCTTTCCAAAAAGAATTCTACATAGAGCAAGATGATATAAAAAATATAACTGCTGAAGAAGTAGCAGAACTTAGATTAAATTTAGATAATATCAAGATTAAGGGCACAAACTGTCCAAATCCAATCCAAAGATGGTCGCAGTTAGGTTTAAGTACAGTCATATCAAATATGATTGTAAACAAACTGAAATTCAAGAACCTGACCCCTATACAGTCCCAAGCATTGCCAGCAATAATGTCTGGCAGAGACGTGATCGGCATCTCAAAAACAGGTTCAGGGAAGACTATATCATATCTACTACCGTTAATCAGACATATAAAAGCCCAAAGAGACTTGTATATTGATGAAACGGGTCCGATAGGATTGGTTTTAGCTCCAACGAGGGAATTAGCTCTTCAAATTTATGAAGAGGCCAAAATTTTTATCGATGATGATAAAGGCATGTCATGTATTTGCTGTACCGGTGGATCAGAATTAAAGAAGCAAATCAATGACCTTAAAAGAGGCGTAAAGATTGTAGTCGCCACACCTGGTAGATTTATTGATTTATTGACATTAAATTCAGGTAAATTAGTAAGCACAAGACGAATTACCTTTGTAGTAATAGATGAGGCCGATAGGCTTTTCGATATGGGTTTTGAACCACAAATTACCCAAATTATGAAATCAATTAGACCTGACAAACAATGTGTGTTGTTCAGTGCCACATTTCCAAAGAAGTTACGTAGTTTTGCATTGAGGTTACTTCGTGAACCTTTAAGTATTACAGTAAATTCAAGTAACATGGTAAATGAAAGGGTCCAACAATCTTTTGTTATTTGTGATTCAGCAAATGACAAATTTAATATATTATTATCCATTTTACAAAAGCAAGATCAAACCCCTATTGGTTTCATAGAAAATGATTCTGATATAAAAAATCATCACGATGATGATGAAATTAAGGAGGAGAAGACTATTATATTTGTTGCTAGCCAACAGATCTGTGATTTAGTTGAAAAACGACTGAATGATCATGGATTTGAAATATTTACAATACATGCTGGGAAACAATATCAAGAAAGAATTACAAATTTAGAGAAATTTAAAACCACAAAAAATAGTATTCTTTTATGTACTGAAGTCATGTCGAGAGGTTTAAATGTTCCTGAAGTTTCTTTGGTAGTTATATACAATGCAATTAAAACTTTTGCACAATATGTTCATACAACTGGGAGAACTGCTCGTGGTAATAATCACGGTAGTGCTATCACTATTTTAGAGTCAGATGAGCTTGCTGCTGCATATATTTTAATAAAAGCAATGTCTATAGATCAGCTAAATACCCATCCAGTTGATCAAGTCAAAAAATTGAAATTTATGAGTCAAGAGTTCGAAACCGGTATGAATAGTGGGAAATTTAGATTATCAACTGGTTTTGGGGGTAAAGGTTTGGATAACCTAGATACAAAGAGAGAAGCCAAAGAATTACAAGAAAGAAGTAAATATGAGAATGAATCTGGAGAAAAAATTACTTCAAATAAAAAGATTGAAGCGACTGTTAAAGAAACTCAATCGGAATTAGATGGTGAGGTTTCCTTTCCTAAGCTAAACTACGAGATGTTGGAAGAATCAAATTCAGATGGTTCTACTATCGTCAGTGCACACGTTTATACTAATGACTTACCACAATTAGTTAGATGGGAAGTTACCAAGAATACAACCTTAACATTTATAAAAAACGAAACTGGTTGTAGTGTTACAAATAAAGGTAAATATTATCCTCCAGGTGAGGGACCTAAGAATAAAAATGATGCACCAAAGTTATATTTATTAATTGAAGGGAAAGAAGAGAAAGACCTTGCGTTAAGCATTGAGTTATTAGAAGAAAAAGCAAGAGAAGGTATCAAAAAAGTTGAATTTCAAGCACTAAAAACTAATAAATTTTAATATATACTCTAACTATGTATATGATGGTTCTGAATCTCCATTTTAGCTACGGTCAAAGTTATTGGTAATAAATATTTTTATTTTGCACTAAATAATATACATAAAATAAAAAATTATAAAAATATTTATATTTTTTGATTGGTGTTTATTGAAATAAAAATTGTCGACAATTGTAGATTTAATAATTAAGGTTTTTAATGTAAATGTGTTATCAGAATAATAATATAATTAAAATACTTTGAATATAATAAAACTGGAAAAGGAATAAATGATTTAAAAGAAAACAACAGACATTATATGAATCTTATTTTTAATATGCTAAATGAGGAAAAAAAATATGCATAAAAAAAGGAGTAATTAACTATACTTTAAGCACACGATGGTTTTAAGTTAGCTAAATGAGGAACAGTAATGTCATTGACATTCAGTGATTGGAATTGGTTTAAAACTTCTTGTAAAACAGAATATTTAACAGCTGTACCAGTTGTCAATCTTGCCAATTGCCTTGAATCACGACAATATGGGGAATAACGTTTGACAATCTTCAAGTATAAAATCATTCTGCTGTCGATAACAGGATTTTCCTTAACTAATGGTTTATCATGTTGAGCATTTGGGCTTGAAGCAACTGTTGTAGAAGTTGTAGATGCATTATAGTTCGTGAATTCATCAAAAGCACCCGATGCGTTTAAAGCTTGGAATGCTGGATGAGAATAAAAGTCCATATCACTCACGTTAACCGACTCCATTTTTGTCTTTGGAGTTGGTGTACCAGAACGTGTTGGTGCTACAGAACTTGACCTTGATACAGGCATTGAAAGTTGACTTAAAGGTGAATTATTGTCTCTATGAGATTGAGTCCATGTAACAGTTGCATCTCTTAATGCAGCCCAATCAGCATTGGCAATAAATTTTTGACCAATTTCGTCAGATTTACGGATCAAATCAGTCCATCTTTGCAAGATTTCGATATTTGATGTATCATCAACAGAACCCATTGATTTCAATAAAATTCTATAAGCAACAATGGTTTTTGGAATATTAAATAATTCGTAACTTTTATCAATGTATTCTAAGATTTCTCTATCATGCCATATGGTACATTTAGCTAAAATAATATTGAAAAATGGTTCATCAATATTTTTAATATTTTCGTAAGTATCAATTAAGTTTCTTAAAGTTTGGAAACCTTGATCTTTATCATTAGCAAAATTTTCGAAGAAAATATCGAAAAAGGTATCATTTAATGAAGAAGAAATACCATGATTAACATTTCTACCATAATGTAGAGAAGATTTGTACCAGATTTGATAAATATGATTGAAATCACGAGTCTGATTCCAAATATTTCTTAAGAATGATTTAACGTAAGAAACTTGTAAATCAATTTTATATGGCATTTCATCGTTTAAAGCTTTATCGAAGAAAGTTTGAGCGACAGTTAAATCTTTACATTCACCGATAAATGATAAATGAGTTTCAATTAAGTAACCATACTTCATTTCTGTAGATTCTTGACATAATTTTTGGAATAATTTTAATGCCATTTCATTTTCATTAGCAGATAGAGAAGCTCTAATCATACCAACTGACAAATTTGGATGGAAATAATTAATCATTGATGAAGATTTTTCGTAAAGTTGTTGAATTTCTGGGTATGATACACCGTTATCATATAAGATTGGTAAGATAACACCAACGACTCTTGGGTTTAAGAAGATATTTGAAGTGTAATTATTAATACCATTGATTGCACTTTTCCAAATTTGAACAGCTTCTTCAAATAATAATAATTCTTTGAAAGCTGTAATTAAATGCATAGCACCATATTCATTTAATTCGACTTTACCATTCAAAACATCTTCTGATATTTCTCTTAATGATTTACAAAGATAATTTGTCATTTCTTTATGAAAGGATTGAGAATCATAATCTGGTTTCTTATTCATTCTTGTTAATTGATTTCTATTAGCTCTTAAACCATTATGTAATAAATGCACTAATTTTGAGACTCTATCAGAATTTAATTCTGGAGTATTGATTAAATCGTGATATAAACCTACTGCTCTACCAATGGAATCCCAAAACATTGGATTAGCATTTGAATTTGGATGTTCTGAACGATGTTTAATATTTTTACGTCTTGGAGTTTGTGACATGTATAAAGTTTGTGAAACACATTCTTCAAATGCTGTTACTTTTTGGTACCATGGAGAATCTGGACTTATAGAATTATTTTTATTTTTATTATTATTGTAAAATCTTTGTTTACCATTATTCGATGAATTGTTTAATGAAGATGTGTTATTATTATTATTATTTGAATGCATACTTGAAAATTTGTTATAATTATTATTGCTGTTGTTGGTATGATTATTATTGTTATTATATTTGTAAGGATAGTTATTTTTATAATCTTTTTGATGATTTGGAATATGAACATTAGAATTATTAGAATTATTAGCATTACGACTATTACTAGTATTAATATTATTGTTATGATGATTTGTATCTAATTGAATCTGATTCATTGGAATATTATTAATTGGAGCCATTTGATTCAAGGTATTCATATTTAAATGCATACTCAAATTTTGATTATTATTTGGTTGTAAAATCTGATCATTTAATAGTTGTTGTTCCATTGGGATATTATCATTGAATCTAACCAAATGTGGATTATATGAATGCTTTGAATTTGGAATAAATTGATTAGGTAATTTGCCCTTCAATGATTGAGATTGCTGGGCAAATCGGAACATATTTTGATCAACAGGTAAAATTTTGAAAAAAACAAAAAAAAAAGTTTTTTTATTGGCTTCCTTTAGTATAAATATCTATTTTTTATATCTAACTGTTACGATTTTGTTAATTTCGTAATTTCTTATCAGATTCTAGCTGAAAGAAAGAATGCCACTTACTGTACTTCTTCTCAATTTCGAAAACAAAATTATACACTAATCACATCGACTTTCATTATATAATGAAA
>PPOH02000248.1:152313-214305 GCA_003708465.2 Kazachstania kunashirensis
TAAAAAAAAAAAAAAAAAAAAAAAAAAAAAAGTCAACGAAATCAAGTACATCCATCTGCTGAGTGGAAAAGAAAAAAAATATCACGTAAGATGCCAGGCATCGGAAGAAAAGAAAAGAAATAAAGGAAAAAAAAATTAATTTCCTCGAGGAATCCAAATCGGGTCTTTTGTCAGCTACTCCTGCGTCCCCGTCTGCGTCCGTAGGCCGCGGAACAGGCCAATTGTGTGTGGGTTTCTCTCGGAAGGCAAAGAAAAAAACCTGTCTACGCGGTTTTCTGAAGAAAAGCAAGAACGGCAAAATGTGCCTGTGAGAAAAAGACGTCGTACTCACTGCGCGGAATCCGTGGCAGTGAGTGCTGCGTCGGACTCTGTGCAGTTTTTGCTTTTTTTTTCTTCACTTCGGCTTTGGTTTTGGTTTCGGCCGAAATCGACCACGCGGCTCTTAAATAATCCCGAAGGATTGATCAGTTTTATTTAATATGTCAATTACATTCTTATTTTTGTGTTTTGTGTTTATAGGATTGGCATACAATTAGCGAGAATCATTAGTGGTAAACCGGAAATGTCTCTTTTTAGTGTCCAAAGGCAACTGCAATTGATTACTTGGCCCTTAATTGGTGTTAAAATTCTGCAGATTTTCATTTGTTCACAACCATTAAAATCCCTATAGGCTATATTGGAGAATGTTTCGAAATAGTTTCTTACGCTTTCGTCATCCAAAATTTCTACGAAAAATGTCATCTTGTTTAGTAATTCTTCTCGTTTCCAACCTGTCAAGATTTCAAATTCTTCGTTAATGTACGAAATTTGTCCATTACGTCTCCAAACGCATGTAGGAGTACCACTTAATTCAATAAACTTCGCATATTCTAATAATGTTCTTTGATAAATTTGTTCCATAAATATCATATCTTCTTCAGTTAGTGTTACAGAACAAGCAATAAAAATTGGTCTGAATTCTGCAATTGATCGACACATTTCTACAACATCTCGTTGATTGAATCTACTTTTCAAATACATCAATAAATGATGAAATCCGGGTGTATGTGAAAATGGTGCATTTATCAAACTATATATTTCTGCAGGTGTAGTAAATCTTAATGAATGATGCCATTCGGAATTCGAATGTAATTGTACAACTTCAGGTGATGTACATTCGAATGCAAAAGAGACAAATCGATTTCGAACAATCCGTCGATAGGTAGTTTGTACCTCCGGATATGTTACTGTCTTATTATTTAAATAATATTGATTGATTCTTGTATTTTTTTGTAAATCGGTACCTTTTACAGATGGATCCTCTGGTATCAATCTTTTAAAATCTAATGAACTTACACCATTTGTATCAACTGGAACCAATGGAATATGTTGTGTCATCAGATTGATTTGTGATTTTACAATTTGTTCAGAATCAGGTCCCAATAAAATTGAATAAGAATTTCGCATTCTACTCAGGTATGTTTGTTGTAATGACCCAACTATATTACTATCACTATTATTTTTATTGAAAGAATTATATCCCTCAATATCGGTTCTTTCGGGACTATTATTCGCAGTAGTAGGTGCTGTAACCGTACCTCTAGTATATAAAGCATTTGTTAATGATGATATTACCGTACCATTGCTACTAAGCTCATTATTACTCAACGGTCTACCCATTGATGATTGTTCAAAAAAATTAGATCTCAATGGTTCGGCTAACATATTTTGTAAAGTATTACTTCCAGGTTTTGAAATTTTAGATAATTTATTATATTCAGAATTGGCAGCATTGGATTTGAATAATCTATTAGGGCCATATACACTATTTTTATCTCTAAATAGACCAGGTAATACATTATCAGGTACCCCAATAAGATATTTTGATTTCTTTCTTGGTGCATCAACACATGTGTCTCCAAGACCTTTTTTCACACAACGTTGACACGGTCTACTGGAATCACATGATACATGCCATCTAGAACAATTAGCACATGCAATACTCGTATGTCTCCTCCTTGTATTGGTTCTCGTCTTGTTAGTCTTGTTAGTCTTGTTAGTCTTCGGCTGCGGCGATATAACCGTTTTGTCATCATGCACAGTTACCACTCCAATATTGACAGACTGATCATCACAAACACTATCCTGGCCCATTTCATCAACGTATACAAGCGTCTGTTGTTTTTTCCACTACCTTCTTGGTGGTAGATCTGCTATGAATCATACATAATTAACAATTTTTCATAGGTTCTATTTTCAATTATGTAACAAATCGAGATGACACATTCCTAACATGAATAGAAAGGAAAACTCAAAGCCGATATCGAAACACGCCAGACATAGAAACACATCCCTTTCACATTACTCTCCACTGATACAAAAAAATATTGATAATACTGTCATTTAATGTCATTTAACCATCTATTAATCATATAATCCGTCCAACATCATCTTCTACGTGGCGACCAGTCTCTTTCGGAAAATTGTTTTCAATAAAACTGAAAAAATTTTATTGGTTTACTGATAGATAATAGGCATGGGAAAGTACTAAATCTGTTGTAATAAAGGGCATAAACAATCTGTTGAATGAATTCGAGGATGTCCGATCTTATCACCAAGTTCAAAGCTTTATCCATTGCCGCGCCTGCTTTAACCAGAGAACAAAATGCGTTCTCTACCCAATGGCAATCCATTTTAAAGACTGGTCAAGTTGAACAAAACTTGGACCAAATTAATCTTTTTTTAAGAGATAACACTTTCTTAGTCAGTACTTTGCAACCAACTAATACCGACGTTGAAGTTTTCGAAACAGTCTTACCAATATCCAAGCAATTAGTTTCTTCCACTAAGGATATTAAGGATGTTTACGTCAAATACAGACATCTTTTCAGATGGGTTGATTATTTACAGAAGTTATTAACTGTTCCAAGTAATGACCAATTGAATTTAAACTATGATTTGGAATTACCACGTGAAATTATTGAAAAAAAGAAGAAAACCGATGGTAAAGACGTTAAAGCTAAAGTCGATGTTGCTAAGACAACTGAAACTGTTAAAGATGATAAGAAACCAAGAGGTAAGCCAGATGAAGAAACTTTAAAGAAATTGAGAGAAGAAGCTAAAGCTAAGAAAGCCGCTAAGAAAGCTGCCAAAGCACAAGAAGAAACTCAAAAGGCCAACGATGGTAACGCCGCTGCTGAATTACCCAAACCATCAGTTATCGATTTCCGTGTTGGTTTCATCCAAAAGGCTGTCAAACATCCAAATGCCGATTCATTATATGTATCCACCATTGATGTCGGTGATGCAGAAGGTCCAAGAACCGTTTGTTCTGGTTTAGTTAAACACTTCTCATTAGAAGCCATGCAAGAACGTTATGTCGTTGTTGTTTGTAACCTAAAACCTGTTAATATGAGAAGTGTCAAATCCACTGCAATGGTTTTGTGTGGTTCCACCGATGATAAAGTTGAATTCGTCGAACCACCAGCAGGATCCAAGGCTGGTGACAAAGTCTTCTTTGCCGGTTTCGGTGATGACGAACCACTAAAGCAATTGAACCCAAAGAAAAAAATCTGGGAAGCTTTACAACCACAATTCAGCACCAACGACGCCTTAGAAGTCATCTACAAGAACGCCGACGGCAGTGCATTGAAACTAACTAACGCCAACGGCGATTCATTCCACGTCGCTTCCATCGCCAATGCGAATGTCCGTTAGCAGTATAAAACCACCACACGCAACACACATATATATATAATATAATATCGTATATATAATATCATGATTATATAATATAACCTTTATTTTAAATACTCTTTATCGTGTCCGCCAATCCACGTGACATACGTCAAAAACGATAGACCTGGGCTTTTTTCGGCTGAATAATCCAATTTGCTCAGAAATCCCCGCAGGCGACTATCAAAAAAACCCGTGAAAATAGGGGTGTCCAGGCTAAGGAGTCCCAAGGGGCCAGAACACGTCAGCTGACAAATTCTTAAAGAATTGATGATCGATGGAACTCATCGACCTTAAACTGCGACGTATATAAAGGGAAGGCAGATGGCGAGTGTGACTTTTGATTTGTCTTTGGTTCTTGCCTATAGTTGTAATATATATAATAAAAAATCATTAATCAAAATATTCCAATTGTAACTCTAATTACAACCCACCAGTAAAAATATATAATATAATGTCCGCTTTGATTAACAAACCATTCCCAGCTCAAGATTTCTCCTTCCAATACATTTCTTTAGGTCCAGAAGATTTTGGTGAGCACTCTGCCTGTAAGATGCCTCAAACCGTGGCTTGGGAAAAATTTATCAAGGATAACAAGACTGTTGTCATTACAGGTGCTCCGGCTGCTTTTTCTCCAACCTGTTCCATCTCTCATATTCCAGGTTACGTCAACTATACCGAAGAATTGGTCATGGACAAGAATGTCGATCAAGTAGTAGTTGTTACTGTTGATTCTCCTTTCGCTTTACAAGCTTGGGCTAAGGAATTAGGTGTTAAGGATACTAAACACATCAAGTTTGTATCTGATGCTGGTTGTAAATTAACCGAATCCTTAGGTTTCCAAATGCCTGTCGGTAACGGTGTTAACTGGTCTGGTAGATGGACTGTCATTGTTCAGAATGGTATTGTTACTTACGCCGGTAACGAAGAAAATCCAGGTTCTGAAGTCACCGTTAGTTCTGTCGAAAATGTTTTAGCTCACTTATAATTGTAGGAAAAAGTGTTTTCCACTTCGTACTCTGTATTCACGATTTAAAAAAAAATGGTAGTAATTGCTAAATAAATATATATATATATTTAAAAATATAAACGAATAATTTACTTTTTTTAATAGACTCTCAATTCCAAACTTCATTTGAGTTACTTTTGCCCTTTGTTTCAGGTAAATATCTATAGATATATTGCATCAATCCAATGGTTGAAATACTAAATATCATATACACATATCCATCCATAAAAATATTTAATAATGGAAATGTATAGCCAACAATAAACGTTCCGATCCAATTGCATACAGTACCGTAACTTTGTGCTATTGCACTAGCTTCATTAGGTGAAAGTTCTCCGATAATTAAAAATGGAATAGGTCCTATACCAATTGCAAACGACGCAATATATATAAATATACTAGTGACAAACATCTTGGAATGTGAATTAACAATACTGATACTGATAATAAAGCACATGATAGACATTAAAGATGTTGAAATAAGTAATAAGGGACGTCTACCGAATTTATCAATAATCAAAGATGCGACAAATGTCATAATGACATTAATAAAAGAAATGGTGAAATTGATTAACATCGCATGTTGCGGTAATAATTTACTGGTGACTTTAACACCATAGAAAATAATTGAATTAATACCGCTAAATTGTTGACCAACTAATAACATGGTAATGGCAAATCTTGATTTTGAATAATTCCTATTTGTGATATAATTCCAGAATGTAGGTTCTTTAACGCTATTATTTTCAATATCGTTATTATTTTCGTTAGTCCATTTCTGTATTTCACTTTTAATTTGATCGTATTTATTTTGACGTAAATGAAATAATGAAATCTCTGCATTTCTTGTATCATGTTCATGTAATACTAGCCATTTTGGTGATTCATAAACTTCCCACCAGCCAATAAAATTAACAATCGCTAATAAACAACCAATACCTAAAATCCATCTCCATTGAAATTCATTACCGAATTTTAAAGCAATACTTTGTGTAAGTAGAATACCAAGATTGATACTCAACTGATTCATTGATCCCAATGCACCCCTCCATGCAACTGGAGAAATTTCATTAATATATAATGGTGTAATTACAATGGACGACCCACATGACAGGCCTAAGATAAATCTACCAAGTAGCATAGTAAGAAAATTCTTGGAATAAAACATGATAAACGATCCTACAAAACCGAATAATGAAATATATAAACTTGTACGTTTCCTACCATGTTGATTAGCATAACTTCCAATTAAAAATGAGCCGATCAATCCACCAACACTAAACATTGATGTCACAGCTCCAAATTGTTGTTCGGTCATATCGATACATTGAGGTAAACCCAACGAGCCCCCCAGAAGCGTGTCATTATACACATTGGAACCTGATACATGCAATTCCTTGCATACCAAATACTGTTCAGGTGCATTCAACTCTGAGATATGGTAACCAAATTGAATTGACCCTAAACAAGCCACAATCGTTGCAAATATTAAATTCTTTGTTAAACTCTGCTCACTACTCTGAGTTCCGTCGATCATCGTACCATACACAGACATGACAAAACTCCTAGTCTTCCTAATACTCCCAGATGACAATAAAAATGACAAGACAGAAATACTCCCCTGTTATACATTTCTCAGCAGTCATCGCATGATTTCGATAATATTTGTATGACTGTCTACACCCATCAACCGGCCATCCAGATAAAAAAAAATAAAAATAAAAAAATAAAAATTTACATTGGCCGCTTTTTTAAAAGTGGGAAATGCGACCCGAACGGACGCAAAGCACGCAAAACATTTTTTTTTTTCATTGGAAACTTCCATTATGCGGAATTCAATTTGCAAATTAAACTATATAAGAAACTGGAAACTATTATTCATATTTTATTGGTTTTACTGTGGTGCTTTTTAATTTATATCTTTTGCTTACATTTTAAAATAACCGTACTGAATAAGAATTAAGAAATGCCATCTAGATTCACTAAAACCAGAAAACACAGAGGTCACGTCTCAGGTATGTAGTTCCTTTTGGAAGAGGGAATGAAAGAACCAAGGCGGTGATTCTCAACTTTGAAAAATTTAGTGTGATTATTGAAATGGATTAATAATAGATTGATACAGATGTATTCAGTGCTATGTGAGATAATCAGTTAAGATCAGGTTAAATGATATTTTATATTGTTTTTCCTCTACCTTGCAACCGTTTGTGAAAATGGTAGCAATATTTTAAAACTCTTCCATCATAACTGATTATTTGTTTACAGCATAACATTAACTGAGTATTTATGGTTTTGCATCATGATATTTTTAATATAATATGACATTTCAAAAATGCACGTTTTGAAACTATTTATCAAAGTAGAGATGATCACCAAGTTACTTTTATTGAACTCAAAAAAATTTTATCAAATTTTTTTAATTAAATTGTCTTACTAACTAATATTATGTTTGTTTTGCAAACTGAATTATTTATATAGCCGGTAAAGGTCGTATCGGTAAGCACAGAAAGCACCCTGGTGGTAGAGGTATGGCCGGTGGTCTACAACACCACAGAATTAACATGGATAAATACCATCCAGGTTACTTCGGTAAGGTCGGTATGAGATACTTCCACAAACAACAAGGTCATTTCTGGAAGCCAACCTTAAACTTAGACAAGTTATGGTCTTTAATCCCAGAAGATAAGAGAGATGAATACTTAAAGTCTTCTTCTGCTTCTGCCGCTCCAGTTATTGACACTTTAGCTGCCGGTTACGGTAAGGTTTTAGGTAAGGGTAGATTACCAAATGTCCCAGTCATTGTCAAAGCCAGATTCGTTTCTAAGTTAGCTGAAGAAAAGATCAAGGCTGCTGGTGGTGTTGTCGAATTAATCGCTTAAGTGTGTTTAGTATATTTTGTAAATTAAATTATTATTTTTTCTTATATATGATATCTAAATAAACTTTACTTACCATTTTTTCACAACTCAAATATTCATTGCATCGTTAATCTAATGTTCGTACTGGTCTAGCACATCAAGCTTTCCTTTTATCGCTATTTTGTTCTGGCATTACATCGGTGAAATTTTTTTCGGATCTACAGGGAATATCGTTTTCTCGATGCGCTTTTGTTTACATTTTGCAATAATCATAGCCAAACTTATATAAACAGCCATGTTGAAAACTGTTTGTGAACTCGTTGGAACTGTTTGTGAACTCATCAGCAAGTATGTCACCTTCTATATTTGATACTCAGACCGCTGGAAAAGCATGGGACCCAAAAGATAATGTTCCAGAAGAAGTACGGAACTTATTATCTCAGAAGCATCCAAATTATATGCTTGCATTTTTGAATATAGTACAACAATTAAAGATACAGAAACGTACCGGTTGGTTGGATTATAAGCTTACTGAATGTGAAAGTATTGCTGATCATATGTACCGTATGAGTATAATATCTATGTTAATCACAAATCCTAATGTGGACAGGGACAAGTGCGTTAGAATCGCATTGGTTCACGATATGGCTGAAGCATTGGTTGGTGATATTACACCCTTGGATCCTATAGGAAAACATGAGAAACATAGACGTGAGGAGGAAGCTATGAACTATATATGTAAAGAGATTATTAAACCGGTTAATGAACAGGCTGCGGAGGAAATTTTACAAGACTTTCTCATGTATGAAACTATCGGATCTTTAGAGGCTCGTTATGTTAAAGATATTGACAAATATGAGTTGTTAGTTCAATGTTTTGAATATGAAAAACAACATAATGGTGAGAAAAATTTCCAGGAATTTTTTATCGCAAAAGAATGGATCAAGACAGATGAAGTCAATGCTTGGGCAAACGATTTGATCAAACTCCGTGACCAATTCTTTCAATCATTGAATCTTTGAAAAATATTTTGTATTATATATACCATATACAATTTTGTATATTATACCTATTTAATAGTCCATAAATTGTCATGACCAAAAATAATCGAACCAATGCAATGTCTTAGAATGATCGCGGCTAAACCGATCATAAATTGGAAAGAAAGAATTAGATTACATAACTTATCTTCTCTCATTGGGCCAAACCATACTAACATTAAATTAATGACCGTAAAATTCGAACAACTTAAAACTTCTTTTGTCTTGGGATCGATCTCTAAATCCAGCAAATGAAGCATCCCTAGTAATTTTATTACAGGAACGAAAAACTTCTTTGGTGGGTTGTCCTTTAAGTTTGCTCTTGATGGATACAATAAACCATCTTCTTCATTGAACTTAGGTAATCTATGTCTTGGACAGAAAACAAGATTGAATAATTGTGGAACTGAATAAACAAAATTGATAATTTGTGGAATGAAGAGCAGCAACATTGTCTTGGCAAAATGACCCTGTATACCGACCACAGCGAAAACCATACCAGCAAAATAACAGTATGTATCACCCACAAATACTTTTGCTGGCCATCTATTCCATTTGAACAATGCTGCAGACACACCAATAAATGGTATTATTAAGACCATAGAGAATCTATGCGAGTCCTTTGTAGCTTCTGAACCCAATGTCATGTATAAAATATCGTTGATTAAAGCCAGAACACCAAGTACGATACTCTGACCTACTTCAAGACCGTTGACACCTGCTAGGATATTAATTGAATTTGGACAGAAAATAGCCATTGAAGCCATATAGAGATAGTAGAACCCTTTTAGATCGATACTAGTTATTTGAATTGAATTAGACAATTCATTGGTACCGTATACAATTGATAAAATTTTACTGATCCAATATTGCATAAAACCTGGAACTAAAACAGAAGTGACACCGAAATCAACGTAATAAACAGTTAATAATGGAATTGCAGCAACTGCAGGTAGAAAAAATTTATGTCTCCACCGGATATCAAATAAGTCATCTGCAATACCAAGTAAGACTGTACTTTGTAGACATAGAGCGCTACTTAGATACTCCGATAACTTACTATGTGGGAATACAGAATAACCGGAATATTCATTGGATAAATCTTTAACAGTAGTGTCACGATGACCACCTCCAGAGGTTGCAGTGACTAAAAATCTGTAAAAAATAACTGGAATATAGAAAAACATAATGAATAAGTAAACAGTGGCAGACACACTACCGATGCATTCAGGCAACACAGGCTTCCCTTTCTTACTCAAGTCCTGACCAAATAAACCTATCTTAATAAAAGACGGCCCTACCCTTGGAATCAGGTAATCAGTCGCCAGATACCCAATGACAGCGAACCCAATCGCCGCAACAGCAACAGAACTGTACTTCGACAGGTATATAAGCACCCCAGAAATCAGCAGCAACACTTTACGCAACATCCTAACCCTGCTACACCTTGAAACCAACCAACTTCATCAACTTTTGGGACACCTATTAACCTCTTTCATTGCCTATTTTCCAAATTTTTCAATCTTCAAAATTGTCGTGGGTAGTGATGTACCTTCCTATTCGGGTAATCGTACCAACTTAGTAAGGGGCTTGGCTGGCCGTGTCCTAAACGGGTAATTTGGTCACATGCGCTGACAAAGCGTTTATTTTCGTGTGTAGTGACGGATGGCCGGCGATTTCTATTTAAGGGACTGTCAATTTAAAGGAACTGAGATGGGGATGTCGAAGATGTTAGAAATGTTTTTGGTCTGTTGGGTAGATACCCACAGCTGATTGAATTGATTGAATCGAACTGTTAATAATGTCTAGTTTTTATGAATTTACTGTCAAGGACAAGACCGGTGCTGATTTTGCCATGAAGGACCTAGAAGGTAAGGTCGTACTTGTTGTAAATGTTGCATCCAAGTGTGGCTTCACTCCGCAGTACAAAGGATTAGAAGAATTGTACAAGAAGTATCATGACCAAGGTTTAGAGATCTTGGGTTTCCCATGTAACCAGTTTGCTGGTCAAGAACCAGGTTCTGCAGAAGAAATTTCCGAATTTTGTCAATTGAACTACGGGGTAACTTTCCCAATAATGAAGAAAATTGATGTTAACGGTAGTAAATCTGATGCATTATACGAATACCTAAAGAAGGAAAAGACTGGTCCATTAGGTTTAAAGAGAGTTAAGTGGAACTTCGAAAAATTCCTAATTGACAAGAAAGGTAACGTCATTGAAAGATTTTCTTCTTTGACTAAACCAGAATCTCTAGATCCAAAGATTGCTGACTTATTAAAATAGTAGACTCCAATTTGTAATATTTTGCTATATTCCGTATTCTAACTATCTTCTATTAAAAATGGTAGGTTTGTATCTTTCTATAAAGTAACTTATATGTTTTATATATACCCCTTTTTCCAAAGTTAAATAATGTAACAGGTTTACCTATTTATTCAGTTTTAATCTTTTTGTTTTCAGTAATTTCATCTTCATCTACTTCTTCCTCTCCATGTTTGATTTCTTCTCTCGCTCTTTTACCCTGTATATCTTCCTCTGCAAGTCTTTCTTCAAAATCCTTGTCTATCACAATACCGGAATCAAATTCTTTCTCTAAACATTGTAATAAAGTGGTACCTCTTCGAGATAGTTCACCTGCATTTTTCTGTTTGAGTGCATAATTCAATTCGAATAATGGCGAGTTCTTGATTTCCGTACGAATCAACTCGTAAACATCTTCTCTATCCAGGCCGTATTTGAAAAGCATAATCATAATAAATCTATCCTCTTCCTCGGTATATGTCTTTGTTGGTGGGTATTTCAAATAAAGATCAAACATTGGACTCCTGCATTGAGATAATTTTCGACGTAGAGCCTCTTGTTGCATTTTAGTTCTAGTGATTCTTTCCTCATCAGTTTCGATAATCTTCAAATACTTTTCAAAGTCTTCAATTTCTTCCATTCTGGACCAAAATGCTGCAGAATATTCACGAACCTCATCAATCGTTTTCGTAGCGGACATTTCAGCCGCAATAGACTCAATAGAATGTCTACCATATTTACCATTTAAAGTTACAAATTTTCTAAACTCAATTTTATTCCAATTTGTGAAACCTTCTTGTTCCAATTGATTCTTTAATTCTTCTTCTTCTTCGGTAAGTGGTTGGGCATTGTTAATCATTAATTTTAATAATTCCAATTTCTGTTGTTTTTCTTCTTCCTTTTCTTTATCATTGTAAGAATCTCCAAAGACAGTTTTTAAATCTTCTATAACAGGAACATATTGAGCCTTCTTGGCAATCCACATACGTTCTTTTTCATAAAGTACCCTTAATTGAGATGGTTGGAATTGATGTGATGCAAAATAATGTAATCTTGGCATTCTGGTATGCGAGGGAGTATTAGCTCTACCAGAAGACAAAACATCTTTATAATAGCCATCAACCGAATAGTTTTCTTTACGTTCACGTTTAGCTGGATTGATCCATAATTGACCTACAACACCCCTTTGAACCTTCTTTTTAAAATCTACACCATTCCATTCATATGCAGAGTCCTTATTGAACTTCTGTAAGTCATCCAGACCTAAAGATTCATACTTGGTATTTAATGTGTTAGTTTTGTTCTCAGAAAGTGTAAGTATCGCCTCTAAATCAACACTATGGTCTTTATTTTCTTCACCCACCTTTCCATCAGGTACAGGTGTGCCCATGCTGCTTGATGTATTACTTTCAGTATCAAACAAATCTGCTGCACCATGCTGAATCATAGATAACAATGCATCCTTAGCATCGTTCTTGTTCTCTTTCTTTTTGTAAGAACTTCTGTTCTTCTGCATAACAAGTTGATCTAATCTTAATTTTTGGGTAGCTCTTTCCAAAATTTTTTCTTCAACTGAGTTATCAGTAATCAATCTAAACACTTTAACTTGTTTCTTTTGACCAATACGGTGTGCTCTATCCATAGCTTGTAAATCTGCTTGTGGATTCCAATCAGAATCGTATAGAACAACCACATCCGCCGAAGTTAAATTGATACCTAAACCACCCGCACGAGTAGTTAATAAGAAAAGGAACTTATCAGATTCAGGTGCATTATAATCGTCAATAGCCTGAATTCTATCCTCGTGATCAGTTGAACCATCTATTCTACAATATTTGTAATCTCTAAGGTAACAATAATCCTCTAATATGTCTAAAACTCTTGACATTTGACTGAAAATCAAAACACGTGAACCTTCTTCTTTTAATCTTCTCAATAGGTTATCCAAAATTAACAATTTTTCAGAATTATAAACTAAATGCTCATCGGTTGTGTAAGGAGGACCAGGTTCGGCGCCATCGAATAAATATGGATGATTACAACATTTTCTTAATTGCATAACAATATTCAATAATCTTGTTTTTGATTCTTTATTACCATTGGCACCATTAACCGCATCTAAATCCTTTTCAAGAATCTTCCTATACCATTTTTTTTGCATTGATGACATACCAACATATAGGTTCAGTTCCTTTTTCGGTAATAACGATTTTTCGACTTCATTTTTAATACGACGTAACAAAAATGGTTGTAACACTGTGTGTAATTGTTTTACAATTTTATCCTTTTCTTCATCTGAACTTTCTGATGAGAACCAATGATCGAAGTCCTGTGAATCTGAGAAAATATCAGGTAACAAGAAATTCAACAGAGCCCATAGTTCATGTAAATTGTTTTGCAAAGGTGTACCCGTAATTAATAATCTATTACGTGAAGTAAATTCTCTCAATACTTGAGATAACATTGATTCCTCATTCTTAATTCTATGTGCTTCGTCAATAATAATATATTGCCAGTCAAATTTTCTAAAGGCTGCTTTTTCTCTGATAATAATTTCATAAGATGCAATAGCTATATCGAAATCGCAACCCATCAATTTATCTGAAACCAACTTAGCCCTTTCTTCTTTATCACCTTGTACAACAAGTGCTCTAACCTCTGGAGTCCACTTATTTATTTCTCTTAACCAGTTATTTAAAGTAGATTTGGGGGCAATAACTAAGAAAGGACCTCGAATATTCTCCATATACCTTAGATAACCAAGAAATGAAATAGTTTGTAATGTTTTACCCAGACCCATTTCATCGGCAAGGATACCAGCTAAACCACTTTTGTGCAACGACATAAGCCAATTTAGACCTTGAATTTGGTATGGTCTTAAAGTACCGTTGATATATTTTGGAGATTCTCTAAATTGAAACTCCATAGAGGACGTATCATCTTCGTCTATCTCCTCCTTTAACAATTCCTCATCCTCTTCTCTTTCACTCTTCCTATGTCTAGCATCTTCGTGGGTCTTAGCGTCTGCAGTGTTGAGCAGTTTCTTTTCATTCAATATATCAAGTACCGCTCTGAATTTTTCATCCTTGCTAGCCTTACTGACAAGAAAATTCTTAAATAAACCACTAATCTGCAATAGATGTTGAAATCTCTTGACTGTGTTATGTATATTGAAATTCTTCGCGCCAGTATTCTTCAACAGATACCTCTGCTTATTCAATTCGTTGTCATGCTTAGGAACGCTCGTTTGGTAGCGGCTAAGTTGCCTCCAGTATTCTTCATCAACAGTAGCAGTAGCCATCTTCAATATATTCTCCCTAACCTACTTCTATCTATCTGATATATACAAAAGACAGTTGCAATCAAAACTCTTTAAATCAAAACAAATCTTCTTTCAATTTGACATGACATTAAAACGCGAACCTGCAATCACGTGATATATAAAGGTATAAAAGGTATCCCCCAAACTGTTAGTAGTTTGGGTAATCCTAGCTATTTAGTGGATCAGGACTTGTTGATGGTATATAATTGAGTCCCTGAACGTATTTTTGTTGAGTATTTTGTGCCATTACAGCGATAATAGGTACTTGCGATGTCATCGAGTGAAAAATTTTGGCTATAATACAACTATGTTAGTAAGTGGATGATAGTAGAAAAGGATAATTATAACATAGTTGAGGGATGGAAATTAGCAGTGTAGATGCTCGGGTTACTACTGGGTTGCCCCCATGTTGTTTACGGATCTTCAGAGACAAGTATGTGCTTGTAGGTACGTATGAGTTGGACAAGGTATCGGGACAGAGAACTGGATCTGTCGATATATACGATTCAAAACTGAACCTATTGAGTTCGTATCCGACTTATGGTGCTATCCTAGATTTGAAACTGTCGCCGTTTGACGATACATTAGTGGCTAGCGCTCATTCCACCGGTAATATTATGTTATGGAAGGTATGTGTGACAGAGCAAGATATTACTTTGGAATTAATAAGCAATTTACTAGCATTTGATAACGATGTTTTGATAACCTCGTTACATTTCTCTCCATTGGATGCCAAACTGGTGACTGTTACAGCTACCTCTGGAGAATGTGCTACTTTTGACTTGGAACTTGGCCAGGAAGCATTCAATGTTCAACATGTGCAAGAGAGTTATGCTAAGATCGATGTTAAGAAGATAACCGTTCAAGGCAATGAAGAGTCAGGTAGAGATATGGTGGTGGATACATTCATGGAGCCACATGGTTTGGAGTGTTGGACTGCCGAATTTGGTCAGTTGCAACCATTGCAAGATGTTTTATTCACAGGTGGTGATGATGCAACAATAATGGCACACGATCTACGTTCCAAAGAATCCATATGGAGCAATGGCAGGATCCATGAGGCAGGTGTTGTTGGTATTAAATGCAGTTCGGGGACATTCAGACATGCAAGGCCCACCTCTATCATTACAGGTTCGTACGACGATCACATCAGACAATTGGACTTAAGAATGCTGGGTGAGTCGATATACCCTGGAAGAAATACTCCAGTGGCCAACATGTGTCAAAAGAACCTCAGCGGTGGGGTATGGAGATTTTCAGAAATCCCCCAATCCTTGAAGACCCCATCAGGTACCAATGACAAACTGATGGTATGTTGCATGTACGATGGTGCCAAAATAGTGACCCTCGACAACACACAGCAAGATACAGACGACTACTTCCAAGTTGAAAAATATCTGAAGAAGGGACACGAATCAATGTGCTACGGTGGAGACTGGTGCAACGACTTCATCGCCACCTGCTCCTTCTACGACAACTCCCTACAGATATGGAACCCATAACCAAGATCACACATCACACATCACAATATATACAAAACTATTCATCTATATACTAAAATTTGTTACATAATAAATTTGCGATGCGTGGAAAGAAAAAAAATTTCAGAAGTGAAAAATTTCGATGAGATGCCCACCCCCCCATGGTAGAAGAGAGTACTTTTATTAGAATAGTATTCATTACGGTGTATAGCAGGTAGATAGGAATATGCCACCAAAGGAGACTACTAAGAAATGGAAGGCCCCAAAGGGTCCAAAGCCAATCCATCGTAAGAACAAGAATACGATTGGTTTGGGTAGATCGATTCAATCTGCTCGTCAAAAGGAAAACTCTATTGAGTACTTGCCAGATGGTGAAATGAGGTTTACCACTGACAAACACGAGGCTAACTGGGTCAAACTGAGATCTGTTACCCAAGAATCTGCATTGGATGAGTTTCTAAGTACCGCAGAACTGGCTGACAAGGATTTCACAGCTGATAGACACTCAAATGTTAAGATCATTCGTTTGGATAGTGGTGTTGATGACGCTAAATCCCAAGGTATTGGTTTGACTAACGAACAAAGAGTTACGTTGAATGCTAAGCAAAAAGCTCATGCTAAGGAATTGATCGTTCCAAGAAGACCAGGTTGGGATTCTACAACTACCAAGTACCAATTGGAAAGGCAAGAAAACGAAGCATTTTTAGACTGGAGAAGAAAATTAGCATTTTTACAAGAAACTAACGACGATTTGTTATTGACACCTTTTGAAAGAAATATTGAAGTTTGGAAACAGTTATGGAGAGTTGTTGAAAGGTCGGATTTAATTGTACAAATTGTTGACGCTAGAAATCCATTATTATTCAGATCTGTTGATTTAGAAAACTATGTTAAGGAATTGGATGAAAGAAAACAGAATTTGTTATTGGTTAATAAAGCAGATTTATTGACAAAGAAACAGAGAATAGCGTGGGCAAAATATTTTGTGAAAAATGGCATCTCTTTCACATTTTACTCTGCTTTAAGAGCGAATCAATTATTAGAATTACAAAAAGAACTTGGTGATGATTACAGGCAACAAGAATTAGTCGATGATATTATCGATGACAACGATGATGATATCGATGTTGAAATTTTAGAAAAAATTAAGATATTGAGTATTGATCAATTGGAAGAATTATTCTTAACGAAAGCACCAAAGGAATCATTGACAGCACCATTACCTGGACAGGAACCATTGTTACAAATCGGTTTAGTTGGTTACCCAAATGTCGGTAAATCTTCTACAATTAATTCATTGGTCGGTGCCAAGAAAGTCTCAGTGTCATCCACACCAGGTAAGACAAAACATTTCCAAACTATAAAATTATCAGATTCTGTATTATTATGTGATTGTCCAGGTTTAGTATTCCCAAATTTCGCTTATAATAATGGTGAATTAGTATGTAATGGTGTTTTGCCAATTGATCAATTACGTGATTTTATCAGTCCATCTAATCTTGTTGCACAAAGAATTCCAAAATATTTCTTAGAAGCTGTTTATGGTATCCATATTCAAACAAAGACTGTAGATGAAGGGGGTAATGGTATTATCCCAACCGGTCAAGAACTTTTAATTGCATACGGTAGAGCTCGTGGTTATATGACACAAGGTTTTGGTTCAGCTGATGAATCCCGTTCAAGTCGTTACATCTTAAAGGATTACGTTAATGGTAAATTACTATATGTTAATCCGCCACCACATCTTGAAGATGAAACTCCATACACAACAGAGGAATGTGAGGAATTCAACAAGGATCTATATACATTTGAACATCTTCCGGAATCAAGAAGAGAACAAATAGCAGAAGCAGCTAAATCGAAGGGTATTGAAATTGTAGATTTAGCTCGTGATTTAAAGAACTTAACATTCTCAGCTCACACAGGTGGTAATGAGGAAAAAGAAGCCAGTTCAGTGACACATGGTGGTAAGCAAGCAGCTCTATACAATGCAGCAGAAAATCTGGATAACGAGTTCTTCAAAATGAACAATGTAGAGGGGCAACTAACCAATCCATTCCACAAGAACGGTGAACAAAATGCTGGTTCCAAGAGGCACAATAAAAGGAACAAAAAAGCTAAGAAAAAAGCCCTAATGATGACAGATTAGAATTTTCCTTCTTAGCATATTTAGCACTATATATCTCTTTATAATTCAATATATCCATTGTAGATTATCTTTCAGATTGGCGATGCCCTAATAATTAATTTCCAACGTTACCCGTTCAGCCTGAAATTTTTTTTTTTTGCTATATAAGCAGAAGAATTAATTTTATAAACACTAGACACAAGTCACTTTTAAAGATGCCAAGGCCATCCTTTCTAATGCATCGATAAGCTCGCGTGTATCATGTGGTGGTGCGTCTGTTGTGATTTCTGTTTTTGACACCTTACGAGAGTTCTTCTTGTGGTCAACGGGGGAGATCTCAATGATTGCACCACTAGCCATGTGATCCACGGTTACACTTTGAGATATAGCAGGAAAGGCCTTAGAATCGATTAATTTCACGCCCTTTTTCGCTAACAATGGCTAAGTTTCAACAGACCATAGTTTGATAGTAGTTGGGCGAACATGTTTCTTTCTTTCTTAATTCTATTTTGCTTAGTATACAGAGTTATAAAATGAGTTGTAAATATATATATATAATGTACCGGCAGGTTCATCTATTGAACATCTATCATAATATCATCTTTGGCTTCTTCAGGGTTAACGAATTCTCTTGAGTTACCTGCAAGAAGTTCCCTCCTGATTTCTTGACCAATATCCTTGTGCCCTCTTTGACGAATGGTTTCCAATAAGAAATCTCTTTGATCTTCTGTGATATCATTCTTGTAACGTTGTGCAAATATTAAGAAAGCTTTATGCCATATAACTGGTAATACTCTGGTAGCATCATCACCATTACTACCATCATCCACAATTCTAAATCTCATGAAATAGTAGACACATTCATCGACAGTTTGGTATGGTAAAGCATATTTCTTATCTAGTAAAATCTTAATGAAAACAGTAGTAGCTGGAGAAAATGGTAATCTTAACAAATAACTTAATGCTGCAGCTGAATGTAATGCTGGAACGGAAACTTTGGTTAAAACACTACCAGCGATAGTAGCTTCACGAATGTTACAACCTGTTTCAACTAATGGAAATAAAAAACCCTTGAAGAAAGCACTTGGCTTATAGATGGACTTCTTTAAAGCACGATATATATGGTAGTTTAATGAGTGATCTTCGTTTGTTTCGATGTTATCACGGAAACGTTCTAATAAAACCATGTTAATGAATTTTTGTGCTTCTTTAGCTTGAAGGTTGGAAACGAAAAGCTTAGTAGCTTCGTATACAACATGTGGTGACCATTGTTCTGGATTGGTGACATATAAAACATCTTGCCAATTTCTTAATGATGGGATAACTTTAAACAATTTAGGTAATTTACCATGAGTCCAAGTCTTTAAAACAGTACCAACTGTTGTATAAGCTCTGATAACCTTTTCTGGTAATGCAACACCATCGGTTGGTCTCTTCTGTTGTACTTCAGAGTCTTGCAAATCATCGCCTTCGACATCCATAGATTGTTGTTCGACTACTGCCTCTTTTTCTCTAATAGAAGCCATAATCTTATCAGCTAAATTATAACTACCGTTGTCTGAGTTAAACTGGTCAGCTCCTTTAAAGTATTTTTCAAATAAAGCTGCATCTTCTTCATCGATTTCAACAACTTCTTCTTCTTCCATTTCTTCGTTATAATTACCTTCTGGTTCGAAATCAGAGAAATCACCTTCCTGTTGGTCGTCGTCGTCTTCGTCTTCATCTTCATCTTCATAACTTATATGTTCGAATCTTGCTTTGTTTTGTACATCTGCTTGATCTTCAGCATCCTCTTCTTGTGCTATTTCGTCTTGTTGGTCTTTGGCTAGTTGTAAAATCTTTCTAGATTGTTTCGCATTGATATATTCTTCATCTTCAAGATCATCTTCATCATTAGCTTGAGCTTTTCTATTCTTGCGTCTCTTCAAAGCACCTTCAGCGGAAGCAATATCCTTTAAAAGCGGATCATGTCTTTGCTTCTTAGCTCTAGATGTTGTAGCTCTAGCCATCGTGGGATCAATAACGTTTTTACAGTATTTGATGTTATCCTTTTAACAGTTTTACTCAAGTTTCTCTTCAGATGCTTCTATCTTTTTTTTTTTTTCACCTCATCGCATTTAAAAATTTTTCATTCTAGCGAAAATTGCTATAATACATAACAGGGCAAAAACACTAAATAAAGGAAAAAATATTTAAAGATTCATTATATATTACATTACATGTATAGGTTTTTACACATGACATATCTATTTGCTATCCACTCTAACCTTTAGGCCCTTTTCCAGCAGGAAATCCTTGACGTCCTTGACTGTGTAGTCTCCCCTATGGAACAGACCGGCGCCCAGACAGGCATCTGCTGTGGTTTCTTTAAAACCTTCTTCGAAGTGTGCAGGTGTACCAGCACCACTTGAGGCGATTACAGGGATACTAACAGCTTCTTTGACATGGTTGATTAACTCTAGATCGTAACCAGCGTTGGAGCCGTCTCTGTCGATACAATTTAATAATACTTCACCAGCACCTAATTGCTCACAAGCTCTTGTTAGTTCCCAAACACCGAGATCTCTGGATTCTCTACCACCTCTAATAGTGCATTGATACCAACACCAAGTACGACCCTTTTTATCTGGGAAATTTGTTTGAATGCATTGGTTTTTAGTTTGTGTT
Organism: Kazachstania kunashirensis; assembly: GCA_003708465.2. Lineage (NCBI taxonomy): Eukaryota > Fungi > Ascomycota > Saccharomycetes > Saccharomycetales > Saccharomycetaceae > Kazachstania > Kazachstania kunashirensis. The sequence goes on from PPOH02000248.1 coordinate 172,835, forward strand.
GGATCGCCAACATAGACACGTTTTGGATCAACCGAAATAACGACGGCTTGTGCACCATATGCTTTTGAAATGGTTTCAATTGGCGATGTACCATCACCTCTGTTACCTAATGCATAGTATTTTTCAGCAGCATAAACGGCATCTGTACCAATGGAAACTTTATCAGCACCAGAATTGAAGTATAAAGTCGCAACTTCAAGAGCTGGAACTTTGGTACCATCTGTGTCTATTATATCTTTTATGCCACCACCTACGGTTAATGGGACAAAAATAGTCTTTGCAGCATGTTTTAAAACTTCCAACATTGGTGTATCCTTTAGAGGACAATCTCTGAATGAAGTAATATTTAAGAACGTAACTTCATCTGCACCTTGTTCATAATATTTTTGTGCTAATTCAACAGGTTTACCCAAGTTTCTAACATCTTTACCGTTTTCTTTTTCACGAACATCATATTGATCACCTTTAGTGACTACTAAATCACCTTGATCGTTAGTGCGAACGTCCAAACAAGCGATAATTCTTCTTGTTAGACCATTATTGCTGTAGTTATTTCTTAATAATTGTTTTTCGTGTTCTGAATACTTTGGTAATGGCTCAGATATAGTTTGTCTTAAGAAACAATCTATAACATGTAAACCTGCATTACCAGATTTTTCAGGATGAAATTGAGTAGCGAAAATATTACCTCTTGAAATTGCAGCAATAAATTCTTCGTCACCGTATTTAGTCTTTGCGATAGACCAATTTTCCCTTTCCAACTGTTGTTCTATTTCTTTATTTAGAATCATTGCATAAGAATGAACAAAATAATAACGTTTATAAGGGTCTAGTCCGTAAAAAAACGAACTATTGCTAGTAATACTGTTCCAACCGATCTGTGGAACCGGTTTGTTGTTATCGTTATTGAATCTGGACAATTTAAAATCCAAATAATTTAAACCTTTACTCAATGGTGATTCCTCGGAACCAGAAAAGAATGACTGTAAACCAACACAAATACCCATAATTGGCTTACCAGTGGCAATATACTCCTTCACTGGCAGTTCAAACCCACGAGAGAATAAACAGTTCACAAAATGACCATAGTTACCAACACCTGGAAGGATCAATCTCTCTGGATCAGCAGCTCTCAGCTCTTCAGGAGTCTTAATCAACTCAACCTGGTGGCCCAGGGACTCGATCGCATTCCTCAGGGACTGTAAATTACCACTCTCAACGTCAATAACGTGCACAACATTCGACATAATTGACTTGGTTCCCCCTTCAAGATCCAAATCATCACAATCATTCACCACTTGTTACTCTCTTATATATAAATTTTCAGTGACTCCTGCTGATAGTAATTATGCGGTGTTCAGGTGTTATCAATAATTAATTCATTAAATGATATACAAATGAATCATTCAAGTTGATGATGAGTCAACGAACCAGTGAGCAAAGTTTGTTGATAATAAGTTATTTGACGATGGTCGTTACGAGAAGTAGATATTGATTATTTATTTATTATTTTTAGGATGTAGTTTTTATATAGAATGCGAAGCTTAGTTCTTGTTAGCTTCTCTTCTTTGTCTGACAGCAGCAGCTAGTTTTCTCAAGACAGTGTCTGTAGTTTCCCAGTTTATACAGGCATCTGTGATGGAGACACCGTATTTTAGACCTGCTTTACCCTCTGGAGGGACATCTTGTCTGCCTTCGTTGATATTGGATTCGATCATGACACCGATAATGGATTTTTCACCAGCAGCAATTTGTTCACAAACGACATCGTTGACTTTTGGTTGGTTTCTATAGTCCTTGTTGGAGTTACCGTGGGAGTAATCGATCATGATACCATTGGAACCAGCCGGTAATTGAGCTTTTGCTTCGGCCACGGATTTAGCGTCGTAGTTGGTACCTTTCTTACCACCTCTTAAGATAACGAAACAATGTTCGTTACCCTTAGTTGTAGTAATAGCGGCAACACCATGTTTAGTGACACCCATGAAATGATGGGAATGGGAAGCAGCTTGACATGCAGCTACGGCGACATCTAAAGTACCATCGGTACCGTTTTTGAAACCGACTGGGAAAGATAAACCGGAAGCCAATTCTCTATGTAATTGAGATTCGGTAGTTCTGGCACCAATGGCACCAAAGGATAATAAATCCGCCAAGTATTGTGGAGAGATGGTATCTAACATTTCAGAACCGATTGGTAAACCTACATTAGTTAAGTTGACGAATAATTGTCTGGCAGACTGTAAACCTTTGTTAATATTGAAAGTATCATTGACATCAGGATCGTTAATTAAACCTTTCCAACCAACGGTAGTTCTAGGTTTTTCTAAGTAAGCTCTCATAACAATTAAAAGATCACCTTTTAATTCATCAGATAATTTCTTTAATTTTAGAGCGTATTCTTGAGCACTATCCAAATCATGAATAGAACATGGACCGACAATGACAAGAGCTCTGTCATCCCTACCGGATATAATTTCAATAGATTCTCTTCTACCCTTGGCGGTAGTTTCTATACAATGTTCGGTAGCTGGGATTTGAACTTGAAGCAGAGCTGGGGAGACTAACGGATCGTAACCTAGAATTCTGACATCTTCGGATTGAAGGGATGGTGCTGAACCATTAGCGTTGAACATTGGATGTGTAGACATTGTTGTGTGTGTGTTAGTGTTACTGGATCTAGATGAAAGTGTAATTGATAGAATCACAAACAGACAACAAGCTTATTTAAATAGATTTAGGGATAAACCACTATGACTGATTTTAGGAAACAAATGAAAATTTTTCACTTTATGAGTAATACTTTTGAGATCTCGCGCATTTGGTGCGATGATTTATATAAACATTATATTATTATATTGATTGAAGTATGAATTATATATATGTTACAGGGTTTGTGTAGTGTTATATTATTATTAGTAGTATTATTATATTTAACACCAGATACTCTTCATCTTGTACAAGAACGAGCCATTCTTGAATTTTTGTTTTTGGTCTTCGTCCTCTTGTTTTAGTACTTCAGGATCGTAGATACGTCTGTATGAATCGAGATCTATTTCTTCCAATGGATTTAAGAAGACGTATTCCTTGTTGTAAAACATGTAACCGAAGTATGACATGATCCAGATTGGGAACGCCAGGTAACTTTCGAAGAATGATTCCGCTGATACACCAGAACCACTTGGTGGAGATAAAGCTACCCAAAATTGTGCAATAAAGACTAAAAATGTGAAGAATACACCGTACATTGAACCGAATACACCGGTATTTGCTTTGTAACCCAATTCGTTAATATCTTTACCTTGTTTTTTCATTGCCATTCTGAAACGAGAATGGGATAACATGATACCACCCCAAGTAAACAATTCCGATAAACCTGAAATTGCAGCTAACCAAGTGAAGACTTGTTCTTCTTTGTCTGAAGATGAAGCGGAATCATTGACACCACATACGATTGAGATTAATAATGCATAAATTGGTCTACCATTTCTATCGATATATTTCATAAAACTTGGACCATAACCTTGTTCTGCAAGAGATGCCAACAGTCTTGGACCTGCATATAAGGAGGAATTTGCGACAGAAATCATTGAAATTAAAATAACGGCGTTAATGAAATGTGGTACAACACGAACACCATGAATGGATGCAGCTAAAACGTATGGTGATGCATGAGTTGCAGTATTACCTGCACCCATTAATTTATCACTATTATGTGGGACGTTAAAACCGATCAAGATCATTGTCAATAGATAAATTACAACGATACGATAAATTGATTGCTTTGCAGCAATTGGAGTTGATCTTCTTGGATTTTCTTGTTCTGCAACGGACAAAACGAATAATTCTGTACCACCATAAGAGAAATAACCTGTAACTAAGGTATAACAAATGGATTTAAATCTATGAATACCTTCTGTAGATGCGAATGCACCTGGATTATGCCAATATTTACCGCCAATATAACCATCATTACCTGCACCACCACAATTGATGACTATGGATAGGATAATGAAACCTGCGACCATTAAAATTTTACAAAGATTAAAGATGAATTCTGTTTCACCGTATGCTCTAACACCGAATAAATGAATAAAAATCAATACAATATAAATGACCAGAACAAAAATATCGGGATTCACAGATGTGGTCCAATATTTGATAGTAATAGTAGAAGAAATCAATTCCAATGGTAAAACAGTTAACCATTGAATTGAATATAACCAAACGGTAGCAAAACCAAATGGTTTTGAAACAAAAATTGACATATATGAATTAAAATTACCAGGTAAAGTTGGATAAGCGACTGCCATTTCTCCCGCGGCTTGAATAACAATATAAGTTACAAATGAAACTAAACCATAACCAATAACCAATGAAGCTGGACCACCATAGTACAAACCTTTGGCGTTAGCAATTAATAAACCGGTACCAATACCTGTACCTAAAGTCATCATGACCACATGACGTGATTTCATGGTCTTTTTCAATTTCTTAGCATTTTCATCCTTAGCATGAAAGTCTGGGATAATGTCCTCTGTGTCAGAGATGCTAGTGACTGATTGAGCCTTTGTTGTTGTTGTTTCCTCGATCGGTGGCTTAAACGAGTCTATGAATCTGTGAATCAACGTTTGACGTCCAGTTCCACCCACACTCGATTCCCTTGAACCAGTGGCAGACACTGTGGTATACAGCCTGTCCTCACGTGTGCCGATTTTCTCAATAGAACTCATCTCGATGGAGGCCTTCTCCTGCGACTCAGAATTCTCCGTGTGCATTACTCTGGTGTGCTATATATATGTCAACAGCAGAAACCATTCCTTTCAATCCAAAGCTCATCGAGTCATCCCATCTCCATCCATTTATATAACAATTAAAAAATTTTTTTCATCTCCTCTCATCGCATCACCTACACCCACACACGCACACGTGATCGGGTGCGATACATGTGCACGTGAAATGCACGTGACCAGGGTTCAATGCAATCAATATATATATATATATAGTTTCAATTGGTATATTATGATATAATATAATATGTAACTAATATTTGATTAAATATAAATATATAGGTCACTAAGGGAAATAAATCAACAGAGATATAATGTTATAATAATAATGTAAAAATAAAGGAATTCGAAGACCAAATACTATTAATAAATATATATATATATGAGTAAATTGTGTGAATTGCAAGGAAGCCTTAATTATGATTTATAATACATTATTATATATTATATATTAATATTAATATCTCTTATTAATAATTCAAATTTTTAAATATGTAATAAATATAATTAAAGGCAATTTATGAGGTTATTATTATCCATTAGTTTATACTTTAAGAAGGTATTTTAGAGTTACATGATAATATTGTATTTTATAGATTAGTAATAATCTATCTCACCATAAGGCAGTCTAAATCATTTAGGCGTGTGGTGACCTGTGGCATTCATAGCCCAAATAGACCATTCAATTTGAGCTATTATTTGTTCATTACTTAAACGGAATAAGGAAGGAGCTAAACAAAATAATCGGCGTTGACCTTGAGATGAATTACCACCACCTTCAGTAATGGTATTTTCTAAATCTAAGAGTTTATTAATATTCTCGGATCCAAAGTGTTTTTAAATGTACCTGTAAATAAAATTGGGTCTTGTGGAATGATTGTAATTGAATGACGCAGTCTAGCTAAATCAATTGACGTAAACATCAATATCCTCACTAATCTGTTCTCTGTCGAAGTTTATTGTATACCTTTGGCAATTACTGACATTGACACCAAATCGGGTAGGTCTGAATTCACAGATTCTATGCGGGATCTGCCAGATTTACATTTGATTCAATAAAATCAGGTGTTTTAACAATTAATCTATTATTATTTAAACCATTAACTAATCGATCATACATAATGTAAATAAATAATAACCATTGAAATTAATGCAACAAATGAACCAATTGATGAAATGTAATTTTCATTCTTACCAATGTATCAGGATAATATGCATTGGTAACAAAATAACATTAGCATATTAGTGTATATAACAATAATAAAACACACGCCGATTGATTATATAAGATACAACAGGGACAGTAATAGATCAAAGAATGAATTATAAAGAGATGTGACAACTCATCTGCGTAATATTCGCCGCTCTACACGTGATCGTTGATACACGTGATCCCCGGCAAGCACGTGACCAGGTGCAATGCGCCGCTCGTCGACTGCACCTCGAAATAAAAACTAAAAATGGCAGCAAAAAGAACTAAAACGACTGGCAGACAGCACCTGGTTGGCACCTGGTTGGCACCTGACAAGAGGGTGGAAATGTAACGGTTGCGAGCTGTGTTTGTTGTGTTGTATTTTTGGCAAGGATGTGTCTTGTTTTCTCGACGTTTATATAAGCAGAGGTGTGTGTGGCTAGAGGTATTTGTTCTTTCTGTTCTCTCTGTTCTTGGCTCTTTTGCTTCTTCTAGCAATATATATATATATATATATATAACCAATATGTTGCTGAGGTTGATTCAATTCTTGCTGTTTTCTCTGCAGATATCAACTGCTTTGTCAAAAGTAGTGGAATATCATTGGACTGCAGGATGGGGTATAGCTAACGTCGACGGTATCGCTGATCGTCCAGTTATTACATGCAATGGTGAATTCCCATGGCCAGATGTTCGTGTCACTAAAGATGATACCGTATTAATCTATTTGACAAACGGTTTTAATGATTCAACTACAACTACTTCTTTACATGTGCACGGTTTATTTCAATCAGGTACAGCTCAAATGGATGGACCCCCAATGGTAAATGCCTGTCCTATTCAACCAGGTGATACAATGTTATACAATTTTACTGTGGATTCAAATGTCGGTATGTATTGGTATCATTCGCATACAGAAGGTCAATACGAAGACGGTTTTAGAGCTATGTTCATTATCGATGACGGTGAAAATAATGAAAACTTCCCTTATGAGTACGATGAAGAAGTCACTCTAGCAATCGGGGATTGGTATGGGAAAACAATCCCTGTATTAACCGAAAGTTTCTTAAGTTTATTTAATCCAACAGGTGCAGAACCGATCCCACAAAATTTAATCTTGAATAATACAAGAAATTTAACTTGGGAAGTTCAACCAGATACAACTTACTTATTACGTATTGCAAATACCGGTGGTTTTGTATCACAATACTTTTGGATAGAGGATCATGAAATGACAGTTGTCGAAGTAGATGGGGTGTACACAGAACAAAATACAACTGATAAATTGTATATTACAGTAGCTCAACGTTATACCGTTTTGCTTCATACTAAAAATGATACTTCGAGAAATTATGCTATTATGCAAAAATTCGATGATACAATGTTGGATACTATTCCATCAGATTTACAATTGAATGCAACTTCGTTCTTAACGTATAATACCTCAGCGGATCAACCAACACAGGATTTTGTGGATGATTTGGATTATCTAGACGATTTTTATTTGGTACCATATAATAAAGTCGAATTATATGATGATCCAGATTATGTCATTACATTGGACGTACAAATGGATAATTTAATCAATGGTATCAATTATGCTTTCTTTAATAATATTACTTATGTTGCCCCAAAAGTACCAACTTTAATGACAGCATTAAGTGCTGGTGAAAATGCATCAGATCCATTAATTTATGGTACAAATACAAATACATTCGTTTTACAAAAAGATGAAATTATCGAAATCGTATTGAATAATCAAGATACTGGTATTCATCCATTTCATTTACATGGTCATGTTTTTCAAACTATCATTAGAGATAAAGAATATAGTGAAGATGACGGTTTGAAACCAGTTTCTTATGATCCAGATAATCATGCCGATTTCCCAGAATATCCAATGATGAGAGACACAATTTATTCAAGACCTCAATCAAATTTTGTTATTAGATTCAAAGCGGATAATCCAGGTGTCTGGTTTTTCCATTGTCATATCGAATGGCATTTATTACAAGGTTTGGCTATCGTATTAGTCGAAGCTCCAGAAAGTATTCAAAGTAATTCAAGTCAATTACTTACTGCAAACGTACAAGATGTTTGTGCAAGAGGTAATATTAGTACAATCGGTAACGCTGCTGGTAATCACGAAGATTTCTTCGACTTAACTGGTCAAAATGTTCAAGAGAAAGGCGTCCCACTTGGTTTCACAAAGAAAGGTATTATTGCAATGGTTTTCTCTTGTTTGGCAGGTATTCTTGGTTTAATCACAATCGCAATCTACGGTATGATGGATATGTCAACTGAAACTGAAATTCAACAGGTTACAGAATTACTATCAGAAGATGCTTTAAGTGACTTCACACCAAAAAATGAAGTCCATGAAGAAACTGAAGGACTAGATTTAACTGATGAACTCGATCATTCAGAAAGCAAATGATCCATCATTTTATATAAAACTCTTTTTTAATAAATAATAACCCCGCTAAATAGTTTCTGTTATTTAGTATGTTTAAATATAAATTGAATATTTATATTTATATTTTTGTCTACAAAATAATTAAGTCTTTAATACTCAAATAACAAAACAAAGACAAAAATGTTAATTAATGTTCAAAAAAATTTGTTTATTCTAAAGCCCACTGTTTAAAATGCGATATTTGATTATACGTACACAATTTATATCTACAAGAATATAATTATTTATAATTAAAAATAACTCGTACCTTTATGGAAAAGATACATAATAACGTTACCTTGTTCTTTAAACACAGGGTAGCGCTCCTTAAGCTCTGTATTCAGTTTATTGTAATGATCAATCTTGTCCTTTAATTCTGAAATTATTTCCTGACCAAGATCTGTTTCTAACCTTTCTAGTACTTTACTTCCCTCAGGCAAATCTATCTGAATGAAAATATTTGCCCAAAATAAAATATCTGCTACAATTATTTTATCTTTGCTTAATTCTTCATATCTTACAGTGTACCACTCCTTAACCACTTCTGAAATCTTATTCAAATATTGTAAGTTATGTTTAGCTTCTTGCAATTCTGTCTTATTTCTCATTAAATTCTTGGCACTTAATTTGAAAACCTTCGATTGCGCCAGGTCAGATCCATCTGGAGCCTCGTCATCTGATTTATACTCTGGATCATCCTCATGCATTATATAACCCAATTTTAATCTGTTATCACAATCATCACGCACAGATGCTCTGATATTCAATGGCACATTATACCACATTGGCCAATAAAGCAACTTAGAAAACAGTTTCCTGGTAAAAGTGGTATAATTTTTCTTGTTCAAAAACAGTTGATACATCGTTAGGGGACATATATCACTAATGACAAACTCTAGCAAAGCATTTTCATACAGTTGTGAATTGTCATCAAGAGAACTAGATGACGAATCCTGGAAGTAACGAACTATATTATCGAAACCTGAAACTTTAATCTCTCCCATATCCCCTTCAGAGATAATCAGAAGTGGTAAATGCCCATTTGGAGAAAGAGCTGTGTTGTTTGAGAACACAATCTCAACATCCTCATCCTCATCAATAGCATTCAATTCTGATTCATCGCTGTTTAACCACCAAAACAATGCAACACTCTCCGGAGACACAAAACTTGGCTTACCAGCAGTACCCCACAAATGGAAAGTCTTCATCACACTACAAATCACACCGTTCTACCACTGAATCTGCCTTATTTATCACAATAAAACTGTTCAATATATGATTGCAAACTGGTGAAGTTGTATCTACCCGGCTTTCGCTTTTTGAATAGAAATTTTATTGTTATAATAAGAGAGAGATTAACAATTAACACAAGTAGTGAAGGATAAATGAAAAATAGCAACGATAGTTGAGTAGTGTTATAAGGAATATGTCCAGTTCTGCTACCCCAGATAATGTACTTGAACCTGCTGGTCCAAGTATACAAGTGGATCCTAATGATATGGTTAGTGTTTTACGTAATAAGATTGAAGAAGACCCCACAGATATCCTTTCGTCATTGGAGTTAGTCAAGCACTACGAGAGTAAAGATGACTACGAACAAGCTAAAGTTATCTATGATGAGCTCCATTCCAGATTTCCTTTCTACTCTCCACTGTGGTCTATCCATCTTAAGAATGATTTGCAAAGAGATGAATTCGAAACTGTTGAAAAAACTTTGTCACAATGTTTATCTGGTGATACAGAGAATAACGATCTTTCATTATGGCTTACATACCTAGACTACGTTTGTAGGAAAAATAATCTAATCACTGGTGGTCAAGAAGCTCGTGCTATCGTCGTCAAGGCATTCGATTTAGTTTTGGAAAAATGTGCCGTCTTCGAACCAAACTCTTCTCAATTCTGGAATGATTATCTCTCCTTTTTGGAGCAATGGAAGCCTGTAAATAAATGGGAAGAACAACAAAAAGTTGATATGATCAGAACACTATATAAGAAAATGTTATGTGTACCGTTTAACACATTGGAACAAATGTGGAATAAATACACCAAATGGGAACAAGATATCAATTCATTAACGGCAAGAAAATTTATTGGTGAATTATCTGGTGAATATATGAAAGCACGCTCGTTATATCAGGAATGGTCAAATGTCACAAAGAACCTACGAAGAGTAGCACCACTTAATTTACGTTCTGCTAATAAAAAAAATTTACCACAAAATAATACAGATGCTGAATATGTTAAACAATTAAACGTATGGGGGAAATGGATAGCATGGGAGAAAGAAAATAAGTTAGTACTTCCTGAAGAATCTCTAAAGGCAAGAATTGCTTACGTCTATAAACAAAGTATTCTGTATATGTTATTCAGTCCAGAAACTTGGTATAATTACTCAATGAGTATTGACGAAAATGATACATCAAATCAAAAACAACTATTATCATATGCACTAAAGGCAAATCCAACTTCTCCATCTTTAACAATAAAATTAGCAGAGTTATACGAATCAGAAAACAACATTGAAATGATTAAAAACTGTTTTGAAGAAACACTAAAAACAATTCAAAATATTTACAATAGAAACATGAACAATGATAAAAATCAAGATATGGAAGGTTTGAAGGAAAGATTGACCTTAATTTATTGCACTTACATGAATGTCGTTAAAAAGAATTCCGGTTTATCAGCTGCTAGATCAGTCTTCGGTAAATGTAGAAAGTTAAAAGACACTGTTACTCATCAAATATATATTGAGAATGCTTTCTTAGAGTATTACAACCAAACTGATGGTTACAAAACTGCATTAAAAGTATTAGAATTGGGTCTAAAGTATTTCCAAAATGATGGTGCATATATCAATAAATATTTAGATTTTCTAATTCTACTAAACAAGGACTCTCAAGTTAAAACTTTATTTGAAAGTTCAATCAACAAAATTGAGGACAAAGCACAATTATATAAGGTCTTTAGGAAAATTATTAGTTACGAAACTAAATATGGTAACTTATCCAAAGTTTACTCCTTGGAGAAAAGATTTTTAGAAAAATTCCCAGACGAAAATTTAATTGAAACTTTTTCCAATAGGTATCAGATCCAACATGAAAATTTAATCAAAAAACTAGAATTACCATACATCTATAATCCTAATGAAGAGGTTGCGTCAGGTTCAAAGAATATCAGAAAAAGATCATTTGATTCCGTGGACAACAGTGAATCCTTAAATAATACAAACAAAAGATTTAACCCAGGAGGCAAAACAGAAATTCCAGACCCAATTATTGGCCTACTGAAAGTATTACCAAAACGTCAATATTTTAAAAATGCAATTTTAGATCCATCAAATCTTGTTGATTATTTGGTCAACCAAATAGAAATACCGAATAAAGAAAATGCAACATAAAGACACGACTTTATGTAGTTGTATAAAAAAATCCTACCTATAGAAAATGCATTTTTTAATCGTATATTTATCTCATGTACAAGTATTTAGAATTTTATATTTTTATAAAGAGGAAAGTATTAATAAACCATTAATTCCAGATGATTCATGAACGGTAATCACCATTAATAGTGACATATTCATGTGACAAATCACATGTCCAGAATTGTGCTTCTTCCTTACCAGTACCTAAATCAACCAAGACTTCTAAGTCATTTAAAGCTAACATTTCAGAGGCTCTTTCTTCATCAACATTTAAATTTGGAACACCGTCAACTACTAATTTTAATTCACGTGGTTCAGATTTATCAGTTGCAACAAAACTAACATTAATTTTATTAACATCTAATGAATTTAAATCATCTAATTTAGCGTACCCAATGGCACATAAGATTCTACCCCAGTTAGCATCTTGACCATATAGAGCTGTCTTAACTAACATGGAGTTTGAAATAGATTCAGCGATAATCTTTGCATCGTCGAACTTTAGAGCATTTTGAACATTAACAGTAACGAATTTTGTCGAACCTTCACCATCACGAACGACTAATTGAGCTAATCTTTGAGTAAATTCTGTTACTTGTTGTTGGACCTGTTGAAATTCTGGAGAAGATTCATTTATTTCTGGAGTCTCAATAGCACCATTAGCGATCATACATATTGTATCATTAGTACTCATATCACCATCGACAGAAATACAGTTAAACGAACGGCTGGTAGAAAATCTTAACATTTTTTGTAAAGTAGCACTTTCAATTGGTAAATCTGTAAGAACAAAACCTAATAAAGTTGCCATATTTGGACATATCATACCGGCCCCCTTTGCGATACCAGTTAAGGTATATTCTTTACCATTATTTAAAGTAAAATTTGATGTAATCAATTTTGGGAAAGTATCTGTTGTATTAATTGATTTAGCTAAGTTTAACCATGATTGAAAATCTGAACCGAATTTATTCTTTTGGAATATTTCATCAATACCGCTTTGAATCTTATCCAGTTTCAATCTTTGTCCAATGACACCTGTAGACATAACCAGAGTAGAATTATCTTTACCAATATTCTTATTTACCATCTGTAACATTTTAGTACCATCAGCTAAACCAACATCCCCTGTAACAGAGTTAGCACAACCTGAATTAACAACAATTGCATTAATACCTTTACCTCGGGTGCTCTGTAGGACATCTCGAGATAAAAGAACAGGAGCAGCTTTGAAAGTATTAGTAGTGAAGACGGCAGCAGCGGTAGATAACCTTGATTCGTTGGTGTTTAGAATAATACCAAGATCTAAATCACTATTTTTCTTGACACCTGTAGCAGTGGAAGCAACTTTAAAACCCTTCGGGAAGACACCGGTCTTTGGAACGTACAAACTGTACTTATCGATAGCTTTTGTAGCACGTTGAAGCAGAACTGAAGACACTCTCATATTTCTAAATAATATGCTAACTGGTGATCTGTGGCAACAAGTAATCTCGAGCTAATTCAATCAATTGAACACTATTCCAACTTAGATTTAACAGATTCAATGCTCGACTGATCACATAATAAACTCGATGACTTAACTGAAAATTTCACCCAATGAGTCAGAGGGTTGAAATCCCAGGAAAGATAGGGTTTAGTACTGGTTGGAAAACATTTCGAACATGGGAGGTTAGGGTATGAATTTGCTAATTTCAAAATAGTTTGAAAATCGTACTAAATGAATCTCTAGAGTCAACTAAATTATGATATGGTGGATAAAACGTTACCAAACAGGTTTTAGCAACTGCCGTTTTATGTTATTTTGCTTAAAACTGCAAGATCTTAATATTTTGCACGGCAGTACTAAATTTTTTAAGATCGAAACAACTCCGGAAGCCCTAATATCATTTGTACGGACTAATCTTAGGACTCAACAATCTGAACTGTCAAAATAACGTAAACCCTAACTAAAATGGTATCTCAGCCCTACTAGACAGTTATTAGGAAACAATTTTTCAATGATTCGATATTTTAAATTTAGCCACATCTATATCTATAAAATGAGCCTTCGATTGAAGAATAATTGATATCTACAAAGATGGCAAGATCTACGAGGGTTTTCAGTCGTTTAGTATATTTGGTAATGCATCATATACATAGTTTTCCCAAACAATGTTTATGAATACAATGATACGATCGATTTTCAGTACACAAAGAGTACTAATTGTTTTATCACTCTCGGTTACAGTGTTTCATATATTTCCCGTAATTGCTACTCCGATAACATCAATAACGTTATCGTCATTTATGCACTTTTCATATGGGGTCTTTGGCTGGTGTTTTACCGCATATAGACCTTCAAACCTGAAAGTTTGTACAACGAGATCAATCGGTTACAAATATTTGAATACAAATATCTATGGTGATATCCTATATCTACCTTCCGATTCCAAATTTTCAATCTCAAGACTGCTAGTGGTTCATATCATTGCTCTAATAAATAGTGTTATTCTTTCTGTGATGATACTTATGATAGAATTTACACATTATGGTAACTCTGCTCAATTCATTTTAATCACGGCATTGGTATCGTTACCATTATTCATTTTTTCATTATTCTGTTTCCTAGTGGATATCTTACTATTTTCAACACACCTAGACTGGCCAGGTTGGCTAATGCTTTTGTGTGCAGTAGAAATGGCATTTGTTTGCTCTTTTTTATGGTCGCTAAGAAGAATAGTATCCATTAGAAACTACGAAGCAAGTAACAATAGACACGAAAGATATCAAATGGATATCATTCAAGAAAGTACATCCGATGAACCACAACAAAATAAAGCAAATGAGTCGCTCGTTAAACCATCATTTACATATAAGACTCAATATCTCTAAAATATATCATTATAGACGACGAATTGTAACTTGTTCAAACAAAAAATTGACCAACAAAATTCAATAATGAACTAAGATGATCTTTAAGAAAGTCTACAAGATAAACCTTGAGTTGTTCAATTGGAACATAAAAAGAACACTCTTGTGGTTAAATACATGCTATTGAATGCTTAGGGGAAATTTAAACTCCTTGCCACGGCGATTAAGCAGGATACGTACGTATTCTTCGTGGGCCATCCCTGATAATATTACCAAAAATAATAATCATGGTGGAAATGTTATTAGATATAAACCAAGTGAATTAATACATCCTTTTTATAAAATTGGACCCTTGGAACAATTTTTATTATGTTTTACTGAAAAGAATGCATCTTTACTCAATGGGAAATCAAATTTTGTAACATGGAATAAAAAAAAAAATCAGTTTATTCCGACTAGTTTAAAAGTTAGCTGTACAAATGACATTCCTGAATGGGTGCATAACTATAGTTTCCATATATACAACAATATTTTCAAAGATATCTCTTCCTTTCATACATTATCGGAAACTGATATCAGCAGTAGTAGTAGAAAAAGTTACATAACCCAAGAAAACCTGCCACAGATAATACCTATCATTAACTTACTTACAAGAAACAAAACTTCTAATGTAGTTTTTGGACCTTTAAATTTAGTTTCTTTAATCGATTCTGCTACAATGACAACAGAAAGTGTTTTCACAGAAGACGTATACACTTATATTCTACAGAATCGCTGTAAATCATTAAATAACATAACATTGACTATCAATGCAATGATTTTTCATATGGATTCTTTGAAATTGGATCAACTTTCAATTGTGGAAAAATTAACATTGCAAGGAATTGACACCATCAAGACAAGCATCGATTTATCTAATACAGAACATTCTAATAAAGCTATGGAGATTTTGAATAGTTTATTGGTCAAAATTAAGGAAAAATTTCCAGATCAAATCCTTCAGGCTGTAACTTATTTTAAATTGTTAGATTTGTACCTTATGACCGGTAATCTAACAAAGAGTCACGAGTATCTGCATAAGTTACTGATGATACATAGCACTCTACCAGATCAGAATCTAATCAATTCTTACCTCAATTTATTAAGGACATCACTTCCAAAAGATAATACTACAAAAATGGCATATATTTCCGATTTAAGTAGTATAATTGAAAACCAAATATCGTTACCGATTTTAAAATTCGTCGTACCGTTATGTGCTGATTTTAGCGAAATTCAACGTCTTGTTCAAATATTACTAAAATCCGGTAAGTCTCAAAGTCTCATCAACAAAGAATCAATTTTGTTGATTTTAACTCAAATCAAAAAATTAGAAACTGATAATTTGCTGAAAGGTATCCAAATCAGCACAATTTATAACTCATTAAAAGCGAATAAGATTGATACTGATCCATATTTGAAGATATTTGTTAGTTTTTTCTCAAAAGTACATAATTATATCATGATTGCGAAGATTATTAATTCCAAGAAAATTAACCTGGGAGAAAATGTTATAATGGTAGAAGAAATCATAGATAATCTAAAAGATAATCACCAAACAACCATTTTATCAACCATGAAGAAGCAATTTTTCTCAACATACATTTTACCTATTGCAAACGATATGAACTTATCGGAAAAAGCAAAAAATTCTATTAAAGATATACAAAATACTTTAATAATCTAAATTATCCATATATTCAAATTCATGTACATACATTTAAAATAATTATATACAAACTAACACTAAATTAGCGTTTAATATAAATTCAATGCATCTTCCAAAAGTTTTAATCTTTTTTCAATGAAACCTTTTTGAAACATACCTATCGTACGTGAAATATTTAAACACATTAAAAATTATGTGAATAGAAAGTCACCAAATTTGCCAACCAAATTGAGTAAAGCTAAATAATGAGTAACAGCAACTCATTACTATTTTTCATTTTTTCGCTTTTCAATTTTTGTTATGGTCTGGGACAGTGGCCATTGGCAACTGACACTCGTGACATAGATAAACTTAAAAGCATTGACGATATAACAGAAGATTATTTGGCAGTGCAGTTCCCTTTTCTGAGGAAACATTGTGTTAAAGATGCATTGGCTGATTTTCTTCCGCAATGTATCAGTGATGGTGGGATATTAGCTATAGAGGATAGAATAAAAGTTCAGACGACAATCAAATTGTCGATATGCGAATTTGAGAATTCCGGTCTTAATGATTGGGTACCTAGAATTTGCTTACTAGAAAATAGTGATTCCTTATTACACTGTATGGAGGATCTGGACATGAGGAGTGAATGGTGGACAACGTACAGTGGATATTATCAAAAATTGAATGAACTTTGTAACCAATATTCACTTCCTTTTCAACAGGAAAAAATAGTTAACACATTTTTAAACCTAACTGATATTGCTACAAATGTAAACAATTATTGGTCCAATAAATTTGAGGAAGTAATGTATGATACAGAAATAGAAATTTCTAAATATATGAATAATATTTCAAATTTCTTTAGCGATTTACAGGATGATTTACTGGCACAAGATATATTATTTAAAAATAATGTAATAGAATTAAACAATGATTTATTATACCAGATAAGTAATCGACAGGACTTAGTATTGGATGATATAGACAAAGAATGGCTTTCAATCAACAAGGTGCTGATTGATGAGATGTCTTTTTGGAATACTGAGATTTTATCAAATTTTAATGAAATCGATAAACGATTAAATAATACCATGGGGACCATCAATGTTATCGAAAATACATTCACCGATTTATCTTCTATTATATCAAATGCTGGCAATTTTTTAATGGGAACAATCAACTTGATTAAGAAAAGTTGGGTTCTTCTATTGATAGTTTTAGGATATAAAATTTTAGAATTTATTAGGTATATACGGATATCTAGCATCCTGCTGAATACATTATTAATGATATCAATGATATATATGGGTAAATATTTTGGGATCTATATGACTAGGTTTAGATAGATAAATTAGTTTGGTTTAACTACTTTTAATTCAAATCCTGCATTTAATGGAATTGAAAAATGTTTTGATTTTGAATTTGGTTGTTGTATTTCTGTATCACTAATGAGCGTACTTGTCGTTGAAGAAATGCTATACATGTGGCTATGATTGGATGCAATTGTTCTAGATGGAAATAAGATATTGGCTAAATTATTTGAATTTTGAGATTGAGATTGAGATAGTAGATTTTCAAAAGTTTTGTTTAATTCAAGTATTTCTTGTGATTCCATTTTCAGATCAATATGTTCAATTTCTAAATTTTTTTGTTGAGCTTCAAGTGATTCTAATAATTTTGATAGTATTTCATTGTTTTCTGTTAAAAGCTTATCGTTCTGTGAATGTAAAGATTCGAGTTTCGTTAGATAATCATTTTTGTTTTGTTCTGAAAGCTGAATATTTTCTATCGTATTGTGAGTAATTGATTTATTTAAATAGGCATTTATAATATCCAAATCAACTGATTTATCCTTCTCCCGTAGTAAAGTTGTTAATATATTAATTTGTGATTTGGCCTTCAAATTTGATTCTTGAGATATTTGCAAACTCAACGATATTTTTTCTTCATCAACATCGGTATGATGCTTAAAATTTGATTTCAATTGTTCAACTGCTGATTCCAACATATTAATTTGATCCTTGTAAAAATTTTCCAAAACTACGAAATCATTTTGAAACAAATTTGTTTTATCATTTTGATTCAATGAAGAGGTATTAAATGGAATTTCTAACTTCTTAGACTCCTTAAACGATTTACCGAATTGTAAAGTCTGTAAAGTTTCCTTGTGATTAAAAGGGGAGTCAGAACAATGCAGAATCAAGTAAAAAAATGAATCATTTTGTGATAAAATACTATTTGAAAGTGATGTAAAATTTGTAATTGTTGACTTACTTGGGGGTATCGATGATATATTTAAAATATTAATATTGCTTGAAATAATTTTGTCATTTGTTATATCTAGTTTTTCCATATGAATTGTTATAATTTTATCATCATTTGTGTTAGATTGATTGTAAGATACCAAGTCATGTATCGATTCGATTGGAATATCGGTCGGTCCATCTAACAATGATATATATATCAACGAATTCTCGTTCGAATCTTGAAAGGTCACTAAAGGCGGTAGTATTTTATCGAAAATAGTATCATTTTTACCAGTAAATTCCTGACCATACGTGATAATAGTAGAATCTAAACCTAGGGAAACTTTCTTACAAATAGGTTGTATCACATTTTCATCTAGCTGCGATTGAATCGAAGAATCATCGAATATCTTATCGAACGTGAAACATTCAGACTCAGAGTTTACAATCGACTTAAATGTAATTGTATCTTTATTACGAAGCACAGCAGTATCATCAGATTCCTGTTTGAACCGTAGAAATAAACTAACAGAATCCATTACAGTCCTCCTTTTCTACTCGATATACAAAAAAGAGGGGTCTATTCTCAAGTAGTAATACTACAAAACTAAAAAATTAAGATAAATAAGGCGAGATTTACTAATATAAATGTAGGGTGCGGATAAGCTTTATCAGAATCTTAAATATCGACATATTAGGTTAACCATGTATATAAACCTGTTCAGACAGGGATAACTGAAAGATAAATTTTTTTTCATCAGGTAAAGCTATGCCACATGTGTCCAAAACTCGAAAGATATCGAACACATTATGTGGGAGAAACCTTTCTCCACGCGCCACAGTTCAGTGTACCCACATTTTGACTCCAGTCATGTAATTACAATCACTACAGGAATGCTAGAACACCAGACCATGGCTGTCTAACTGACTCCCATAAGAAAAAACAAAAGTGAACTTTCTTTGTAGTTCGAAGATATCGATGAGCTTTTTATACTGAAAATTTTTTCAGTTTTTTAATTTTTTGTTGATGTTAGTGTTACCCGGCGTGGAGCTTACAGTTTAAATTAGGTCTAAAAATCATGATTCTTGATTAAAGTAGTTGTGAAAGGGCGTTTGAATTGGATTTGGAGGGGGATAAGGGGGTTGTCTGGTATGCTTAGGAGCTGGAGTTGTGCTAGGAGAGCTTGCTGGGTGAGATGGTATAGACGGCCGGCGAGTGGAGCTGGTCCGTGGTCGCATGTTCCGCAGATGAACAGGGTCAGTGCTGATGTCAGTGATGCTAACAACGAGATTTATTTGGTAGGGAAGTCGAAACAAGAGGTTGAGAGTAAATTGGAGAATCTGGGGTTTCAAAGAGCCAGTGAGAATGTGGATGCTAGTGCAGATTCATTGTTTTTGAATTATTTGAAGCATATAAATACAGGTTTTAAGAAAAGTTCCAAAAATTTTAATAAACTGGAGAAATCATTTAGTGAGAAGAGCGCTAATGAAACCGATAAGTTGTTAATATTGTTTGATTTCTTACTGAAGGAATCGGAGTTGGAAATCAATAGACTTAAACAGTATTCTCCTGATGAAATAACGCAATTGATTCGTAATCAATCGAGTCAATTAGTCAATAATGCAAAATCAAACTTATTAGAAGAAGTTGTATTGAACGAATTTGCAGTAAATGATAATTCACAAATACATTTAATCAATACAAATTTCTTATTGAAAATTTTAGCGAATTTAGCAATGGATTCAACAATAAATAATAATAATAATAATACTACAGTACCAATAGAATCGTTGGCACAAGCTTTTGAATTATCAAAATTGATTCCAATCAATTGGAAAAGACAACAAGGTATCTTTTGTTCAGCAAAATTAATCTACGCATCAGGTAAAGTTAAAATGGATCCAGTTAATGAATCATTTTATATGAATGCTTTGGTTGCATTCGGTCATTATAAACAAGCCTATAAATTATTTCTTTCAACAAAGGAAAATTTTACTGAAAAATGGTGGTATGAAATTGGTTTGAATATCCTGTTAGCTCAGAATAATTTAAGAGGTTTTAAACATCTTTTATTACAAACAGATTCATTATTCCCAGAGACAAAACCATATCTCAGTTTAAAAGTTTTAAAATTTAGCATAAAGAAATTTTTGAAAATTGATAATTTTGAAATGGCAGATCAATTAACAAAAAGATTCTTAAATATTGTAGATTTAAATGGGTTTGCGCCTTCACATTCAGATAATAATTCAAATACGAAAATGTTTCGTGATAGCAATGAAGCCAATAATTTTTTAAATGAAGTTGAAATCCCAACACAGCATGATTTTATTTCAATCTTAAATTATTATATTCGTAAAAAAAATTTGCCAATGATATCAATATTATTTAAAAAATATATCGAGTTACCAAATCTTAATAAAGATTACGAAGATGCAGTATTAAGAACAAACTTAAATTTGTTAAAGGATTTCGATTCAATGAAAAATTTAATTAAAACACAAGGTTTATCACAATCTGCAGAGACAAATTTAAGTCTTCTTGAAAATCATTTCGAAAAAATCATTTCAAATTATGATACTTCAGACACAATAATCAAAAATTTATTATTCAAAAATATAAATCAATTATTATCCAATAATTCATTATCAAAAATTGCAAGTGCAATTTTAAATGGTAAAATCTGGCCCAATTCAATAATGAAAAAAAATGCAATTGTTGTTGACAAAGCTGGACAATATAAAATTTTATTAGAAACTCTACTGAATTCAGGTAATGAAAGAATTGCATTAACCATACTAGAAGAACTAGAAAAATCCGTTTCACAAAATAAAAGTGACAAAAATACAAATGATTCATCGCCAAAAGTTAACGCTCATCATTATGCAGTATTCATAAATTATTATTATAGAAGAACAAACTTTAGTAAGAATAAAAGAATAATTATTCACGACCAAAAAGTGGAAGATATTCTAATGAGAATGAATAAACTAGAAATTCCATATAACTCGATTTTTATTGCCAATTTGCTAAAATATTATAGAGGCAGAAATAATTTAAACAATTGCTTTAAAATCACCAATATACTTTTTGAATCTACCGAAAAAAGAGAAAAATCAATTGAAAATAATAGTCCAGATTCTTTTAAACCAAGTTTATTTCATCATCATGGAATAAATCAGTTATTGTATTCCGAAATTTGGAGAGTTTATTACAATTATTACAGCAACGTCTCTCGTTCGAAAGCGTTATCTAACAACGGAAGACACATAATGTGGGACTCTTATTTTAATAACAAGATGAAAGATATAGATATATTCCCAAACTTCGATATAACATGGTTATTCAAAAATATGATTGAAAAGGACAATCTATTACCGAGTAAGCAACTCTATCAAACTATATTAGCTGTTTTTATGAAATCTAGAGATTGGTCTATGGTTCCCGCTATATTATCACTAATGTCAAATGTTCATAATATTGATATAGATATCGATTTAACCAAATACATTCTAACAGGATTGAAAAGGGAATTTATCAACTTTGAAGCTGAAAAACATGATAAGAAAATGTCGAAGGTTGAAAGAGAAAATGTCAGAAAGAAAGCATTACAATCCTTTACTGTAAAACAAGAACAAAAAATCTTTATGAAAACAAAAGATATTCCACCCTTATTTAATACTGCTGACCAATCTCAAAACAATATTTTAGATAGTCTTTTGATACAAATCCTGACTCTCTTGAAATATAAAAACCCTTATGATGTTAATTTCAGTAACGTTCTAGAAAAGTTCGATATTCTTGAGATCAACCCAGAACATCTAGCCAGCATTATTGATCATGTAAATAATAAAATCGAAGTGTATTAATTAAAAAGGAAATATATATATACATTATTATATCCTCACATATATAAGAATATCAAATAATAAATATCAATATTCTATTTTTTACTTAATTTCAGCCACTTTGGAACTTTCTTTAATGTTTTCTTTGATGGAGTTTCCTTTGCTTCATTCTTCATAATAGTTGGTTTTGTGACTGGTTCAGTATTTTCCAATGACAACTCAGATGCCTGTTGCAGTAAAGATGCTTTTAAGAATGGCCCTCTTGATGTTGCGCCCTGTGGCTCAAATGCTAGTACCGTCTTAGAAACAAACTTCAAATCTTTAACTAGTTCTTCATCATTCGAGGGGTTCAAATATTGATGAGGATGAGTTTGATATAAATTAAAGGCTTGGTCTCTATTAATCAATGAATCTCTGATTTGATCATATACAATAGCCATTGTGTCAGTAGGACTAAAAGAAATTTCCAGGTATGTCAAATCAGGAAACTTGACCCTTATGAGACATTTTTTGACTATTATTTTAGGTCTATTCTTTTTGTCCAGTTCTTCTCTAAGTCTTTTTGTCATCAATGGCCCACCTAAGTTACCTGTCTGACGAGCCAAGATGTGTTGATACCTTCTTGCTTGTTCTACTGTCATTTCAAAATCAGTTTCTGTTTCTAAACCCATTATTTGATCTACAATAGGGGTTTCACTAGGGATGTATGCTACTGGTTGATGCAATTGTTCCTCTGGCTGAACTGTTTGGGCTTCTTCTGGCGCAACATCCATTTCAATGTCCTCCGATTTGATGTTTTCATCTGATTTTATTTCTACTGGTGTTTCAACACTATCTATCTCAGGTAAATTGATACGAATGGACATTGATTCAGTTATCCCCAACGATTCGAATGACTGTCCTTCTAATTCTTGGATATTGTACATCTTTGAAAAAATCTGTAATTTAATATTCGACGATTGAATAAACCTATCATCCCACTTCTGCTCAATAGACACTTTTTTAATAGCATCTATCGTATTTTCTATTATTTTGACCTGTAGGACGATAGAACCATAGTGTTGATTGACTAAGAATCGCACTTTGATCGTTGGCACAGCAGCTTTAACACCATCTGAGGTAGTATCTTTCACCTCTACCAAATCCAATTTGACTCCCATAGGCAGATTTAGCAATCTCCAAGGAAGATCCAATGCAACTATAGTCTTGTTATGCAATAGAACAAACTTGGTACCCTCATTAAGTGCGAGTTTGAAATATGATACACTTTTCTCTACCACCTCATTCAGGTTCGAATTCGACCCAAATTTCGTCTTAAAAGTTCTAAACTGGTAATTAACAGATACACTAGCCATATTTAGATATATTTCACTCAAGGTTGACTAAATTTACTCTAATCATATCTGTTTATGTGTCATTTCACAGTGTTAAAACTTCAAAAAGTGACATTGAAATTTTTACCTTCGACGACAGAGCAGATGAAAGTATCACTATCAAGTAAAAACAAAATAAAGCCATACAATTAAAGATTATACGGTGAACAATCATTTATCATTTTATTTCACTGTATACTTCTATGTAATTTACAATGTATACAAGATATTAAAACCAGTTTTATGGCAAAATTCGTCTTCCAAATCTATAGAAAACAATACAAAATAGCTGGAAATTGTATTAATGGATAACGACATAAATGCAAACAAGATAAACACTACTTTACCACTGATACCTTACTCTTTATATGTTTAATGGACAACTTTGCTTTGCATCGGTCATTGGTTTATAGACATTCAAATGTAAAATTAATGATCTTGAAAAAGTTTGCAAATCAGGAAGAAACATCGCAAACTGATAGCAAACATATATGGTGCTATAGAGACACAATAGAAGCGTATTTGGATAAATGCTAAACGATCTGTCAAAAAGATTAAGGAATGCTATCATAATTGGCAATCTTCTGACGGTTAAACGGTTGCTACACAGGTTTCCTGAGTTGTTAACTAATGTGGACCCTGAAAACGGCTGGAGTTCCCTGCATTATGCTTCCTTCCATGGGAGATACCTGATTTGTGTGTATCTCTTACAATTGGGTCATAGACATGAATATACAAAGACTTTTAAAGGGAACACTTGTGTGCATCTGGCTCTCATGAACGGTCACGAACAAACAACACATTTTTTACTACAGCATTTTCCTGGGTTTATCAATCAAAGTGGCGAATATGGTAGAACTCCACTGCATGTAGTATGTATCAATGATTACTATCAATGTTTGGGACTGCTCATGAGTGCTGGTGCTGATTTGACGGTCGCTGATAACAACGGCGATACTGCATTGCATCTTTGCATGGAATATGGTAGTCTTCAATGCCTAAGATTATTGTTAAGAAATGATAAATTACTTAATGATGATATTAAGGATAAATATAGTTGGAAACCTAGCGAAGTTGCAATTACATTTGATTTTGCTAGGTTATATAACAAAGCAAGAAAAGATTTCAAACAAAATAATGAGTTAATCAAGAAGAAACCAAGTATTAATTCCTTTAGAACACCTGTATTGGAGTCTAAATCGACCTTTGATGCAGTTCCATCCCCTGTTTTAACAATGAACTCACCT
Organism: Kazachstania kunashirensis; assembly: GCA_003708465.2. Taxonomy (NCBI): domain Eukaryota; kingdom Fungi; phylum Ascomycota; class Saccharomycetes; order Saccharomycetales; family Saccharomycetaceae; genus Kazachstania; species Kazachstania kunashirensis. Next base: position 197,957 of record PPOH02000248.1, read on the forward strand.
TATACATCTATTTCATTAAATTCCAATTTGCCTCCATTACCTACAATATCTACTGGCAGGATACCATCCACAACAGCATTGGCAAAACAAAGTTTTACACCACTAACATCCGTTTCCAGGAAACTGACACATTCTACTTCATCCCTTGACTCGAATTCAACATCATCATCCACAGCTCAAGAATTGAATAATATTGTAGAACAAGACGATTCTCCTAATCAAACATCTCAATTAAAATTGCATTCAGATTTGATCACATCTAATCAATCTCATGTTCTCAACAGTGACACAATAAAAAATAACAAAAATATTTTGAATAACTTAGGCGATGAAACGCATCAACATGGCCTCAATTTCATTTCATTAGCTAAACACAAAGACGAAAATAGCAGCGATACGGTATCACCCACAGATAATTTAAGTCCAGTCGTTAGAAACAAACCATCTCTATTGAGTATTCCATTTGCTAGGCTGAGAAACAGTAATAACATTAGCAATAGCAGCCTATCGTCTCATAATAAGGACCCAACGACAAAATCTTAGGCAAAATAAAAGACCCATTTAATATATTCTTTATATACCTTAAAGCATTGTTTTATATAATTATTTAACTAGACATGAAATCGACTCTCATATCATACCACTTTTCTTTAGATTCTGTTGTATAACCATATCGGTAACTGCACTTAAGACGAATTTCATTGATTGTGTATCTGTCGCACATGTTCTTTTAATATATATTGGTTTATTGGACCTATTTAGACTTAAGAATATTTTCTCAAAATATTTAACACCTGCTTCAACATCACCTACACGACCTTGATAGTCTGGAAAATATTTTCTAATTGGTATCTTTTTAACTTTCTCTTCAAAAACATCCATTTTATTTACGAATAAAATAAAGGGTGTATCACGGAACCATTTAGAGTTCAACAATGCATCGAATAACATAATTGATTCATGCATTCTATTCACTCTTTCATCTTCAAATAACACTTGATCATATTCACTCATTGCTAGTACGAATAAGACAGCTGTGATACCTTGGAAACTATGAATCCATTTTTTACGTTCAGATCTTTGACCACCAGCATCTAGGACTTTGAATTTTGAAGAACCTATATTGAATTCATTTTCTGTAATACCTGTAGTCTTTATACGACCTTTTAGAATATCTTCATCTGAACAGATATAATCTGGATCAGCGAATTTCTGAACATTATTAAAATAATAAGCAGCAGAACCTTCCAGTTGAAATTCGTTAGATCTTGCAAAACATTGTTTGATACCAGAATCTGTTAACCAAAGGGTTTTAATTGCTTTGGCAATGTCTCGCCTAGATATTTTCTTTTCTGTTGTTACAGGTTTCTTCTCTACAAACATATGGTCATCACCTGTGTCATTTAAATTTTTAGAAATTTCATTGATGCCCATGTTCATAAAAGATTGATTTCCAAGAAGATCTTCTTTTTCTTTTGTATCATCATTCTGTGATTCAATTCCTTGGTTAATATCAAAACCTTTAGCCTGTCCTGTACTTTGAATACGTCTTTTCGTTTCATATCTTTCTGAATATTTCAAGACATAATCATTTAAAAATTCAGAACCACCTGCAACACTAGCATTAACAAAATCCAACGCTTTAGCACTTAAAACTTGCCTTTTATATTCAAACAATTCTTTATTTTTTATTGGATCCTCACAATCTAATTGAATACCCAATTTTCTAGCTTGTATGATTAGGATTTTCATAGACTGTATAGCATCTGCCCATATTACTTGAGCATATTGTAAACGTTCCTGATGACTGAAACCACCTTGATGTAGTAGTTTCAACTGCTTTAAAACGGTTGATTTTCCAGACTCACCAGCACCAAGTAATAGCAATTTAATTTCATTCTTGTCACGTTGTTTCTCTCTTTGTAACGATTGTTCAATTACATCATTAGCCCTTTGACTTTGCAAGAATGGATCATTTTCATCTTCCAAAACCTGTGAACTAGCTGTGCATCCCATATCTCGAATATATTATTATACGACACTTGCGATGAGATGACTTTACAAACTGCTTACGATTTAGCTACAAACTGACTCTTATAAAGATATAATGAAAGGGAAATATAAGAAAAAGATACCAATTACAATCATCATGAGTAGTTGACAGGATGAGACCCATAAATACTTTTACCTTAACAAATCAGAAATGTGAAACAAGATGAAACATTTAGTGGTTCATTTTCTAATATCTTTTTCTGGTGATGCATTTTTTTACATGAATGCAAAAATATTCAAGATCTACTCAGAAACCACCGTAGTAAACCAAAAAATAATTACCTCTTTTGGAAGAATCATACAGAATTTCACGTACAGAACAATGAACCTCAAACCTGACATTTGAAGTTGATGCAGTTTTTGATTTGCTTTGATGAGCAAGTTGTTGTATTTATTAATATATATGTACATGATATGACAACTCTCTTTCTATGAAAGAGAGTTTAAAAATAGTTATTTAAACTAGTAACTAGCCAAAGAATGTTCAGATAGGTACAAACAAAATCTAGAATTTACCGGCACCGGTAAAGGTTTGACCCAATTTTTGCATATTTTCACCGACTTTGACATTGGCTTCAAAATACTTGGCAACACATCTATCCAGACAGGCAGATTCATTCTTGTTCAGTTCACCTTCATTGTACTGTGTGTTGATACACTTCTTATAACAATTATCAACCAACTTGTTGAACATATCTGTAACCAAATCTAGTTCAGTTTCAGCAGCTGTGATTTTTTGCTCAGAGGTTAATTGTTGTTGTGCATTACCGAAACCTAGAAATGACATTACTGAACCGAAAACTCGCTATGATTGATCCCTTTAACCAAAGTTTTCACATTGCAAACACCATAAATTGTACCAAAATTGACGATTTTTCTCTTAATTTTATTATTTTTGCGAGTTTAAAATAAGAAGAATTTCGTTTCATGTGACATCGTTGCACACGGTTTGGCTAATGTTATCGCAGATTATATTGTAAAGAACTTACAAACTATGGATGTATATACTTGGGTAGTGGTCATATCTCGTTGGAGTGAGTGGTCTCCGGCGGTATATGCTGGTCGAGGACGCTCGAATCGTCGTCTTCGTCTTCTTCATCATCATCTTCGTCATCATCGTCGTCGTCATCATCGTTATCATCGTTATCATCGTTATCATCGTCATCATCGTCATCATCATCATCAGTATCACCTAATGCCATTCGGCTCTCAATATCTTCCTTATCTTCTTTATCTTCAGTATTTTCTTTTCGTAGTCTATGTATTTCTTTGATGTGTTGTCTAATAATTTCAACAATATCTGCCCATTCTCTCATCCCACCCATACCGATATCACCACATATCAATACTTTTTCAACAGGTTTCAGTATTTCCACAAAAGGGAAACTCTCTTTTAATGCAATAAAATGTCTCTTTGTCATTGGATTAATATACATAAACGTGTTCATTGCAGGTGCTACTAAAACAGGTGCATTGTTCGATGTCCAATCTCTAAAGACACTTGTTATCAAATTGTTACAAATACCATTTGCCAATTTTGCTAAACTATTAGCAGATAATGGAGCAATGATAAAAATATCTGCCCAACGTCTCAATTCATGAAATAACATTGTATCATTATTTGTATCAGCAATTGCATCTTCTTCTTTCCAAATTTTAACTTGTGATGATATTTTCAAACCATCCAAAAAATGTTCAGCAGGTTTTGTGACAATTAATTGAATAGAAACTTTAGCAGGTGTATAAACTTTGAATAATTTATCAATTATTAAAGGAATTTTAATCGTTGCAACAGAACCTGTTGCACCAAGTAATATATGAATTTTTTTATCATCCTCATTTTGAAAAAAATCTGTAAATGGAATCTCTGATTCAATAGTTGTAACTTGCTTCTTAAAGATAATTTTTTTACATTCCACTTCTTGTTGTTCATCCATATCTACAGCTTTGTTACTACTCGATGAATCATCTATGAGTTGATTATCTGATGTACTCGGTAGATAGACAAAATCACCTGGCATATGTACTGTACAATTAATTTCTTCCACATCTTCATCTTTAGCATTGTCATCAGTCAGTATCGAATCGATAATCTTGGGACGATCTTTCTTTGGCACACAACTAATAGATAATCTATGATTCACAACATTTTCAGATTTCGGTATTTGGAAAGATATACTCTTTACACTAGTCGTATCCTTAATTGAATTATCCGGTAAAGACACCGGTGATTTCACTGATGGTTCCATACGGATTGATTCCACCTGAACCTGTGGGTTCATTACCGTCTTACCATCTGAAATTATAGACTTCGGTTTCTGATCCCCACCGGATGCACTACTTGTAGGATTACTATTACTCATCAGCAAAAAAGCCCTTCGCTGCAAAACAAATCCCAAATATACACTATTACCACAACAGTTATACCTGAAGATCAAACAAGTTCCTCCCAAACCACTAAATATGTCAAAATACAGCGTTGCCACTGTCAAAAAGTCAGTTCTGATTCGATTTTTTGTTCCGCGAGAATTTTTTTTACAAACTTTTAACCCTAAGAAAGATTTTTTGTTATATGATTGTTATATATGATTGTTGTTGAATAGTGTGTGATTAGTAGTCTAGTTGTGTTGCTGTGTCGAGGGACCTCTTCTTGGATGTAGTGTGTGGTGTTGTCTGTTTGGCAGTGTTGTGTATCTCTTGCGTCACGGTGTCGAATATCTGTTGTCTTGTCTGTTCGTCCAGTTCCTGGAATTCGATGGTGCTGCTGAACAGGTTTCTCGATTCTGTCCAGGTTGTTGGCGGGTGTCTTGTTGCTTGGTAGTATCTGAGTAGCATTGTTTTGAAGTGTTTCTTTCTTTGTTCTGCCATGTACAATTCTTTCTGCTGTTGTTTGACCAATTTGGTTTCTCTTATATCGATGATTTGTTTGACGATGATTGTCATGTCTTCTTTGTCGATGTCTTTGAATTGCTCGTTGTTTAACAGGATAGTTGTGATACGGGACTCATTATCACTAGTGTCGTTCTCGTGCCATTCAAATTTCTCATCGATTAACACCTGTTGCGCTATTGATCTTTGTCCACAGACAGTTATGTATTTTTCTTCAACAATATCCATGAACAGATCTACTGCATTGGAACCGTTTCTACCTAGCATATTTAGAAAACTAGGGTGATTTCTAATCAAGGGATACACATCAGCCCATTTTGAATTTGCTCGTATCTTTATCTCTGGATCTGTGGTTAATAATTCTTTAAATTTATCCCTTGCAAGTCTATCTTTAGTGTAATTCTTCGATTGTTTCTCAATAAGTTCTGCATTTAATTCAGTTTCAATTTTTTGCAACATACCAATATACTCTTTCAATACATCTTCATGTGTTAGCACCGAAAAATGTTTATTAGCCATGTATCTTTTATTGTTCTCAAAAAGATAGTTGTTTCGTAAAAGTTGCCATGAGATCGGTACACTCGATGTATTTGTTTCGAATATGCTTTGCAAATAACCTCTCAATTCTACCAAGGCTTGTTCTTTTAGCAAAAAATGTGATTTTTCATATTTTTCCTTCAATGTATCTACATACTCATGGAAACTTTTCTTCTTCTCTTGTTCACTGACTACAGAATGCCTGTAGATTGGTTCTTCTGATATTAGTCTTTTCGCTGTGGACCAATTTGTATAATAATGAATGGATTCTTTGGTACATAGCATTTCCCAAAACGCATCTCTGAATTTATTAATCTCTGAATGCTCTTTCAAAAGCTGTTCCTCGGTTCTGTTCGATAAATACTTCTCAAACATCTGTTGCTTCCATAATGGATCATTGTCAATGACCCAATACCTGGAATCCTTTGTTCCCAATTCCGAAATAATTCGACTGAATGACCATGTCGAATCCACATTATTACTTCTCAACATTTCGATAAACTGAGTCTCCGCTACATCAATTGGCTGCACTTTCATATTCAACAGTTCTGATTTATTTGCATACGTACTTTGAGCATCAACATCTTCCTTATCCTTGAGAACATCTATCGTTGACTTCTGCAACTGCTGTTCATCATCGGCAACAGTATCTACAGTATCTACAGTTCCCACAGTTCCCACAGCCTCAACGGGAACCGTCCATTGCGACTTCTTCGTCTTCACATTGTAATAGTACACTTTACCTTCCTTTGTAGTAGCACTCTTCCAATCTGGTGGCAGAACAAGCAGTTCCGCCGGTTTCTCCCACTGCGACTGCTTGCTCACTGTATTATAATAGTAAACTTTGCCCCTGGCATCCTTAGCTTCCTTCCACACCATCGTTCAGACCCTCTATAGACACTCTATAGACCTCTCACAACTTCAGTAACTCACTGATCGAATATTTAATTAACAACTCTTATAATTCACGTGATTTTATTATCTTATTAAAATTTTAATTTTTCAAATTTTCAGTTTTGTTAATCATTAAAAAACAAGATCGATCGGTTGATAGCAAGATGACTCTCGTGATAAGGCAGGACAAGTGTGCGAGATTGATAGATATTGGGACACTGAGCTCTTTAGAAACCATTGGTAAGTGATAGAGGAATTGATACTGAAGATTGGGATATGTCTAGTGGGGAGAAGTCTGCTCAATGGAACGGCGGTACGGGCGGTACGGACGATAACGGTAAGAATACGTCAATTAAGAAGCATATCATTGACGAAAACAACGCAGTAGATAAAACATTAGATGTCGATAATGCATCACATAATGATAAAGTTGAAAAAATTACAAACGGTTCAGATAAGGATCAACATGATACAGAGTTGTTGAAATTCGCTGATAATTATTCTTCACTGTTGGATAATCTGGATCATCATCAACATACTGTTGATAATCATTTATCACTTTCAGGGGATGATGATAGACCTTCAAAATATAATAATGGAGGGAATTCTGCAAAAGATCAGACAGGGATGGATCTTTCAAATGATAATGGTGAACATAAATCAAATTTAAATGGCGAAAATTTAGATATGCTTTTACAACATTATCAAAATGTTTTAACGAAGCCAGATGAGGATTCAGCTAAATTAAATAAATTTTCAGATAGAAAAACATGTGATTACTGCATACAGTATAATAAACAATGTGTTTACGTACCAGATTTAGGAAATTGTATTGAATGTGAAACGAAAAGACTGAAATGTACTTACGATAACGGTTCCACAACAAAACGTTCGCATGAGTTTGTAGATAAACAAGAAACGAAAAAGACAAAGGTTAAATCAAATGAGTCACGTTCGGGATATTATTCGAACTTCTTACAATCTTTAAATACATCCTTATCATCGTCGGCATTATCGAACCAATATGAAGGAATCTCTCCTGGAACAATTTTAAATACAAAATCTGTGGAAAGACCGCAATCGCAACCACAGTTGGAACAATCAAATAAAATATCAATACCACCACATTCAATTTCACAAACTTTCTTAAAAAAGCAACAACAACAACAAATTCAATATCCAAGATCTTCTTTTTATGTCGGTCCAACCTCAATCTACGATATAAGTATAATAGATCGTATAAAATTAGATCAGATCGATCAAATCCAAATATCAAAGTCACTTGCATTAAGAAGAGTTGCTCCAAAGGTACAATTTTTGTTACGTGACGATTATAACCATCAATTATACGCAGAACAAGAACAAGAAGTAGAAATTGTAGAACGTTTGGTTCACCCACATGGTAGCTTGTTGGTTGAAATATTCTTTAAACGTGTTCATCCATATTTCCCAATACTGCACGAACGCGTATTCTTGGAGAAATACACAAGATCGTACAGAGAATTAACAACTCCATTGTTAGCATCAATTTACTCATTGGCGCTACAATGGTGGGACTTTCATCAAAAGCTTATTGGTTTTGCTAAACCAGATGTTGTAGAAGCATTAAATGAAATTGCATTTAAAACGTTTTTTGAAAGAATTGAAAGACCAAAATTAAGCATGATCCAAACAGGTTTATTAATTTTACAGTGTAGGAGTGAATCCCCAAATAATTGGGTTTTGTGTTCAAATGTAGTTGCACTAGCAGAAGAGTTAGGATTAGGAGTGAGTTGTCAGGATTGGAAACTGCCAAAATGGGAAAAAGATTTACGTAAAAGATTGGCTTGGGCTGTATGGGCCACAGATAAATAATCTTCATTGATTGAAGGTCGTCATTCACACTTGATTCTAGGTAGAAATTGGATGATTAATATACTTCAAAGAGGTGATTTACCTCCAACTTCACCTATAATACAAGGTCTTGAAAATTTAAGACCAAGCACCAATTCACCAAATAAAAGTACCTCTTTTAATATAAACACTGATAATTTAGAGTTATATGACATGTCGTTGACTAATGAAGATTACCAAAATGGCACATTAATGTTCCAACAAATGGTATCATTAAGCATTATTGTCGGTGAAATGATGGATACTTTTTATACCCAAGGCGCAATCCACGTGAATACAAATATCGAACAAGTACTGAAACTTGCTAAGCCTTTACAATTAAAATTAAGGGAATGGTATCACTCTTTACCACCTCAACTTTCAATGAATAATTTCACACCCAACAAATTCAATTCTAACGCATCTTTAACCTTAATCTATTTTGCAGCAGAAATAACATTACATCGTAAAATCATATCTTCACTTACACCAAATACGCCAAAGGAATTAGTCCAGGTTTGTCGTACAGCTGCTAAGACAAGATTAGTGGCAGCTATTGAATTTGTTGGAGATCTAAAGAATGAACATGTAAATGCTTTTTGGTATAGTTGCTCTACTGGAAATCTAATGTTAATTGGTACTTTTGCCGCATTACTATATGTTACAGCTCCAACAAAAGATGAATCTTCGACTTTCAGAGATTTGATGCGTAATTATATCTGGGTTCTAAGAGTTAGATCTAAGAGTTTCGATAAGTTGCGTAATGCTTTGAATAATATTCATATGCTACTAGCCCAAATTCCAGGATTACTAACCGATGAAGAAGATGAAGGTCAATCTTTTGCTTCTTCAGCTGCATTTAGAGCTCCGTATTCTGTTGGTTCTCGTAATCTAGGAGGTAACAATATATCTTTGAATTTAAGTAATCCAGTATCACAAGATTTATTTAACGGATTATCCAACATTGATTCAAATAGTTTTGGGAATGGGGTGGATATGGAACATACATCAAATAAAGATAATAACTTTCATCATGGTTCACCATCGTCATATGGATCTACTCCAACCACTGGAAATGAATTGACGGGCAATGCTATCAATGAACACAGGGTAGGTATGACTAAATCAATCGCAGCTCAATATGGCGATAATCAGTCTCCAAACACTGATAATACTAGTCTGTCGCCAACGAATAGTGTCCATAGAAACTCACAAGATTCACCTAAGCAAAAGAACCAACCATCCTTACCTTCCACACTGTCTAAACAGGATACTTCTGATACTAATAACTCAGGACATGAATCAACAGAGGATTCCTAACCTAAATAATAGTGACAAATCAGAAATTAATGACCAATTCAAATTGAAAACTTTTGAATCATCTATAGAGAATTATTTATGCGTTTATATATAAACAAAAACATGACACTATGTCATATTGTATTATATTTGATCTCTTTGAATATTATTTTATTGTTTAATTACAAGAATTTCGCAGAACTACTTAGTTCGCCAGGATTCTCAACGATTAGATGTCGATCAATGCTTTGTGTGAATTTCTTATTTTCATCTCTTTCCCTCTCTTCGAGTTCTCTCAATACAGCCTTATCTAGGACAATATCTTCAGAATTGTCAATCTGGGGTTTCTTTAAAACAGCCTCCTTTCTTTTCTGTTTTCTGTCGATTGGATTCTCATTATTGACTTCTTCTAATAGTTCCTTCCATAAATCTTCCAGGGATTCTTCTTCTTCTTCTACTGCATTTTTAAATTTCGGAACAGCAATCTGCATCTGTGACAGTATCGAATCTACTTCTTTCATCCCTAAACTTTTATTCTTGATAAACATCTTATTAACCAACTTTAATTCTTCTTCAATATCTTCTTCAGTCAAATGATGATCTCCTGTTTCAACTTTCTCGATTAGATCTTGTAATATTCTTGTTTTAAGACCATAACGTTTCTTCATATCGCTAAATCGTTGCCTTCGTTCTACTACATTAGTAACAAGGGATCCAAATATCATAATCCATACAAACGGTTTAATCATTGATTTATCCAGTCTTGGACGCTGAGACTGTTTTCCAGCTGCCACACCAGATGCAACCTCACTGTAGAATCTGCCCTGTTGGAAAACTGGCAAACATCTGACAGAGTTTTGACAGTACACACGTAACATCGAATGCAACACAACTGACTCCTTTAGCATCCCTTTGTGACTCTCTCAACTGGGTTCATCATATATCAGTATCCTTTCCAGTTTAAAATGAATCTTTAAGTAACGGGAATTTGAGGTCATGTGATCTGCAATACAAAACGATAGTTAAGATATATTTTAAATAAGAAGAAAAAGACGACCAACCAACACTATTTTTGATAACAGTAGAATGGTAGAAAACCAGATAGGTCAAGTCTCAGCAATTACGGATATTTCCATCGTATATTTGTTTCTATGATGTGCACACATTCTGCAAGTTCGAACTATTTAAAAAAAACAAGATTGCAATCAAACTACTTAACACGATGGAGTGTGGCCAACCTCCACCCCTCCCATCCTACATCTACCATGTTGAAACTATCTAGTTATATAACTTGGGAGTATAGACTGCCATTACGATGCCCAACATCACGACATACGAACGTAAAATTTTCGTGAAAAAATATTTCAGCTCATCGCATCGAGTGACTATAAGCAGTATTAGTGAGAGAGTGTTTCACTGATCTGTGTTGCAATTTGGGGGAGTTAAAAGAGTTATTTTTGTGGCTTCGATCAGTTTTGTAATCACTTAGTAGTGCAGTATAGTTGAGGGATGGAAAACAAAGTGAAAAGGACTGATGGTCACGGTGCCTATAGTAAGAATACTAATAAAAAGGACAAATATTCCCAAAGTAATGAGGTCGATAACGGTGTCCTAGACAACTTGGAAAATATCATCAAGGAGATGGAGAGTCAAGGTAGCTCAAGAAATTACCAGTCCATCATTGAGTTCTTTAGAAAGGGTTTTGTTAACCAGGTGGTTCAAACTTGGTCATATTACGCTCAAACGAATAATCATGCAAAGACATCGCATGCAACTTCGTTGCTTGTTAAAACCCTACGTATCCTATCGTCTTATCCAGATACTTTACAACATGGTACAAACTTAATTCAGGTCATTTTAACAAATTATGCGAAAGTTTTATACAGAGGTTTGAATAATCAACGTCCTCAAATTACAAACCCAACTATAAGGTTAATGAAAGAAATTGTTTTATTCAACGATTCACAACATTTAGAATCATTTTTGGCTTACTTCGATCTTTCATTACCAAGTTTACCAAGAATATTAGTTCCAACAAAATCAGACCTTGAAGGTAATACTCGGAATACTCCAAAGAAAAATTATAAAATAATGAGAGAAACTCTGTTAGATTTTTGGATTCTATTAATCAGTAAAACTTTTTTTTTAGCAAGAAGAGATCTATTAACGGATAATTCAAAAATTATGGCTAATTGGTTTAAATATATGGATAAAATTGATTCTAATGAATTATTGGACAGATCAATTTCTTTATTCATCAATAGCATATTGAAAGAACCTTTTTTCAAAAGAACAACAAAATGTAAAATATTAAACGAACTTACTTTATCAAAATTGCATCATTTTTATTATTCTCAAGATAAACATTTAACTAAAAAGGTAAACCAATTTTTTGTTATATACGGTAGTTCGCCAGAATTCAGTATTGCATACCCAGATAATTCTATGTGGTTTGAAGAATCTCCATTCACAGGTTCAAGTACTGGTGCTTCATTAACCGTACACCAAAAAGAATTTAAATTGCATAATAAATTACTTTTCAACCTATTAAAAATATTTAAACCATGGGAAGATGATTTACAATCTTCAACAACAATCAAAATTCTAAGACATACACCAGAATTAGTTGCCCCATATTGTACACATATTGCCTCCTTAGGGTCTCATGATCCAAAAATGACTTCCTATTGGTTTGGTATGACACTTTTATTAGGAAGAATTATTAACTTGGAAGTACCGGAATTTATGAAAAATATCCAAACAGACTTGATACCATCAGATATTTTGGTTATAGAAAATATCATTCCTTCTTCCCTAAAAAAAAGTGCTCTTACAAATGCATTACAAGATGACCATAAGATCATAAGACAATTAGCATGTCAAATGATAGTCTTCTCCTTTCAAAAATTGGACAAAATATTAGATTTATATACCCAAAAAGGTTGGGGTTCAGCAAAGGCTACAATTAGTTCCATGTTTTTGAATAGTATTCCAGATTTGAACATTTTCACATCCGTTCTGACTAATCTTTACTCAACTGATAAAGACAACAAGATTTTAGTATTGTCGATAACAACAATTTTAAGCCATTATAGTAAAACTTTTCCAAATTTCTTTTCAATATCATTACCAACTCCAAATATTTTTACTGATATCATGGAGATGAAGTCATTTACTGGTATGGATTTATCAATCTTAGATCAATACTTGCAGTTTCAGAAATTTAATACTATCCAAATGAAATGGTGGAATGCAACCCCATCACAAAACTCTTTATTCTGTTCATTACTTAAATTAGCATCTTCAAAGAACTCAACCAATATTATGACCTTTAAAATTCACAGATTGTTATCTGATTTACTTCATGGTAGTATTATTTTCAATAAAGACTTGTTAGTTTCACCTGTGCTAGCTTTAATAAGTAGTTTACAAGTTGTATCACTTGTAGAACAAGATGAGAATGAAATGAACAAAATCTGGAAGTTACTTGATGAATCTATTTCACGTTGTATGAAAACTGTATACAAGTATGTTGATATGTCACAAGAATTCAACTACGTGTCCCCCTTTGTTTTGGCTGCAGTTGATCAATGGCAATACGTCAAAAAGGATGAAAATTCTGATTTAATTTCAAAATGGATCTGTATCTTTTTCAGATCTCTAGTATTTATCGGTGAATCCGAAGATGGAATAAAAAGTGTTGTAAAGAAGAGACTAAACGATATTCCAGAAGATTTAAGAAACATATACTTGAATTTCTCAGAAAGTAACATTAGAAAATTAAGCTCTAGTGAGTATCTATTAGATAGAACTATTGAATCGTCATATGGTCAATTTTTAACTCTTTCATCGTGCAAAGAAATATCCGCGAGTCAGAGAATTCCTGTTAATGACCTTGATTCAGCAATTATTTTAACAAAGTTAAGACAATATACTATTGATGAAGACGTTTCTTTTGATGACACATTTAGGACTTGTGTAGATGACCTGTGTTCAAAATTAGCGAACTACTATATTTCTAATGAAAATTTCAATATCCTCGACAAAAGGGTGTACATGGATTGTCTTAACAATATATCATCTTCTAACAGCATCCAATCTATTAAAGATAAATCAGCCTTCATTATGACCGCTCTAACTCAAATCAGCTTAAAATTGTTAAAGGAGGAAAATCTGAATAACAAAGCATTTATTGACTTCGTATTCAAATGGATACTTGATAATAAAAGTTTACTAAACTCAAATAACCAATTATTAAATGGGTTGCTATCTAATTTGATCAATACTCTAGATGGAAATGAAATGATAAAATTAATAGATTTATATGTTGATTTAGATGTTCACTTTGTAAACTTGATTATGGAACGTCTTTACAACAAGGAGAACTTTGAAATAGAGTATAATCTAGTCATTACTTTATTAGAAAAATATTTCAATCGTTCGAATTCGGTTATTGGAAATTTCATTAAAGACGGAAGAATTATATCCGTTGACTCGAAAGAATTACTTTCGAGATTAATTCTGGAAGAAAAATACAATTCTCTACTGTTATCATTTATCGATTCAAAGTATTTCATTCCGAAGGATGTTGAATTATATCTTTCCAAATTACAATATATAGAGAGTAAGGTCGCCGTTGCAATTGGTCTCTCCCACATGAACTATACAAGTGATGTAACTGAGGAATTCATAAAGGAAACAACAAATGAATGCTATAACAACTACAAAAGTGCTACTGAAACTGTTTTAGCATCTTATTTTGAACTTTTTGCTATATATGCACAAAAATATTTAACAGAAAATCAAAATATGGAGCTACTAGAATATGCTACTGTTGAGTACAAGCATAAATTTAATAATGTTGTTATTGATTTGGTCTGTCATTCTACCGTATCCTCTGAGACATCCATCTCTAAATGGTTGAGTAAAATGACTCTCTATATAACTAGAATTCTTACCGAACGTGATGAACTGTCTGACAAATACAATTCGGTAATCAAAAGTTTCACAGTATTGATCAAATCTATTAATCTTTGGGAAAATGTTAATTCCAACATAATTAATTCTCAATTGGAAGCAATCTTTAGCAAAAAATGGATACTGAATACAGAAATCATGGAATATGCTTTATTAATCGTTGCATCTGGCAAAACTAAATTTATTCAATCAAATAGATTAGTTCAGTTTATTTTAAACAATGAAGTTGGTCCGTTCACTGAATTCACATCTGAGACCAAAATTTCATATTTAATTATTTCCACACTTTATGCTTTGTTCATAAGAGACCCTTCAGGGAATTCAAATGTGACTGTCCAGAAAAAGTTATTGACTTGCTACTCTGGTAGCATATCATCTGGTGATAGACTGATACTTCGTATGCTAGAAACAATAGAATCTAATATTTCCTTAGTTTGGACGAATCATATATATACTTGGGATTTCATGGAGAATGATGATGAAGAAACTATCGATTTAATTGGGAATACCAGATTAATTGTCGAAGAAAAAGAGGGCTTGATTCTTACATTAAAGAAAGGTTGTGTCAACTATTCAACTATTAATTATAAGATTCAAAGACCTCCCATTCCAGAATTCAGTGAAGAAAAATCAAATGTTAAAATATTAGAAAAATTGGAAAACTTTTATAAAGAAACGGAACGTATTCTTATTCACAATAAAATTAACACAATATACGATCCATTGTTCTTATTATTAGTTACTGTCCATAACGATGAACTAGTTTCCGAAAAATCAAGCACAGAAGATGCAGATTCAAAGCACTTCAAATTCAACGTGCAGAAATATCTTTCATCTGGGTTATTCCAGTATATTGTTGGTTGTCTTGCTGATAATGATAAAGATATAGTTAAAATTGCAATGTTATTATTGACTCAAATGATGCACTCTTTAGAAGAAAACCAACAATTCAAAGATGGTAATATATTCAAGATTTTATTGAAAAAAATCATATATACATTTAACAACTCTGACGATGAAAATAATGAAAATAGTAAGATTGTTCCAGCAATTTGGTATTCCTTAACAAGAATCTGTCATATATTATTACACCCGACGACACCGTTATACGAAAAGGCTTATAAATGGGTCTTGAATGGTCCTTTGATCCGTTCAAATGATATTCCTATGCTTTATGAATTGATTAGTCAATCAAGGCCAGATATCAATTTTGAAAATTATTTCTCTCAATTGGCATGGGTTTTAAAGACATTGGAAGATGGTATCAGAAGTGAAGAAGATGTTGACTTTTTAAACAGAAGATCAGTAATGGAATGGTTATCTAATATATCCAATATTCCATATCTAAATGCAAGTATGCACTCAATGATCAACTCCATCACTTATAAAATTCAAAGAATTAATAATTGTGGGTCAACTCTGATAACAAGATTTGGCAGTATCTCAGATCTCGAATTGAAGAAAATGAGTATTGATAATTCGTTAAATGAAATGACTGAAAAAAATAAAAGTGGCAATTACCAAAATAATAACAAGATATTCAAAAGAGAACTAATTTTGAAAGAACAAAAATTAAATACAGAAGAACTACTACAAGGTCATATTCTAATCATACAATCACAAAAAAGACTGGTAGATTGGACCTCAGACGACTCTAATAATATACTGAAGAGAGTCTGCAGGGAATAGTGTACGATTCTTAACATTAACTATTTTATATTATGATATATAAATATTATTATTATTATTATTATTATTATTATTATTATTATTATTATTATTATTATTATTATTATTATTATTATTATTATTATTATTATTATTATTAT
>PPOH02000249.1:0-12776 GCA_003708465.2 Kazachstania kunashirensis
ATTATAATTCAATTCACTCGATCTCACTGTTTTGGTAACGTATGTTTCAATTGCTGGAATAGATGATATCAAGGTAGAGGTCGAAATGAAGTCTAACTCATTCAATAGAAGTTTATAAAGAATTCTACTCTTATAAAATGCTGTGACAGGATGTGTATCATTTAACATAAGTGATAAACAATCATTAGAATAGCCTGCTTCCGTATCGATCGAGTGTATAATCTGTTCTAAGGTGATATGTTTACTATTTGGAAATTTAAACAAACTGTGAGCAAATTCATCCAAACGGGTATCTGGACTTGATGTAATTGAATTATAATCGTTTGCAACCTCAGCAAGCATAGTGAAGAAAACCAATATTTCATCAGTTAAAATATTATCTTTATCAGGGATTAGACGATCTAAGAATAAACCTATTTTAATCAATTCAAACCACTTCGTAATATCTAATGCCTTATGATCTATTGGTAGTAAATATGTAGTAGTTGATAAACTATTTATTAAAGCTACCCGAGAATCAATACTTGGAATGTATTCAACAAAGAAGTTATCGATATCAGATGGGATAAAAATATTAATGGCATCAGGATTAATATCTAATATATCGTTTGCTATCTTTAAACATATCGAATCAGATAGATTAATAACATTAGTAATATCATCAACTCCTTTAATATAATTCATTATAATGGCACAAATATTTTTTAGAATTAGATTGTCTTGGTTATTATCTTGTTTTATAACAGGCACTACAAGGTCATATGCATTTTGAGTCACTTCATTAGATATGGTAAACATGCTGCCTGTTAAGAAAGAAGTATTGACTAACAAGTAATTCTTTAAATCATCCGATAAATATTTTGTATATTCAACAAACTTTTGAATTTGATTATTATCCTCAACATTATCAAAAAGACACTTTAATAAGTCTTCATTCAATATATGGGAAGCGAATAATTGTGGAGTATTGCCCTGGAAAGAGTAGTTTTTGACATAATTTTCAACTAATTCTTTAAGAGCATCATCCGAGGAGATTAATTTTCTATAGCATTTATCGTTTATCAAATCTAATAACCCTATAATTTCAGAAATTTCAATGTTTAAAGTAGCAGAAAGTGTAAAAAATTCCTGTAAAGAGCTCAACCAATCTGTATTTTGTAGTGGACAAACAAGGAGTTACAATATGCTATTATTATTTTACTGAAAGTCTTGTACGTAGACACTTCAATCCAGGTTGGTATTTTAAAAATGATTTTTGAAATTTCATCGTTAAGGAAAAGAAAATCAGATTTAATTAAGCTTTCGCATACCTGTAATAATTCTAATTGAACTTCTTGAGTAGAGGATTCTTCAGATAATTGTTTATTAATAAATTTTGTTAATTTTAATAAAGCTTCTTCGTTTGAAGGACATGCAAATAATAAAGCAACCATATTGTCTAAGTAGAATTTATGCTTATTTGACTGATCATTATTTAATTCAATCAAATAATCTTCGAATTCATTCTCTAATTGCAATGAATCACATACCCTCGCAATAATGTTATTCAATTCGGGTAAATTTCTCAGTGAATTACCATTTTTCAATGTCTTTAAAATGGATGATTGTAACAAATCATTGTTTGACCCCTCTTGTTCGTTTAAAATTTTGTTATAATTATTCCAGAATTCAGTCAATGATTCTGCACCATGTCTCCCTAAGAAAGGTTTATCATTCAATTCGTCTAGACTTGTTTCCCATACAGATAACCACTCATGTTCATAATCGAGCAATTCCAATGGTTTTGTAACATTATATAGTTGATACAATTCATTGAAATATCCTGGAAGAACAGTTTTTGAGGTTATTTTCAAAAATAACAGCAGTTTTTGTTTTGAATCTTTATCATACGACCAAATTCTTCCTTCTTTATAATCTGATAGCTCAATTAATAATTGCATGATTGATGGTACAATTGGATTTATATTCACTATATTTCTAGTATTAATTTGAGTCATTGATTTAAACAATTTTCTTAATGCGATCTTGAATATATCCTTATTGTATTTAAAAAATTTAGTTTTGAACAAAATAGCAATTAAATTAAGAATTGATCGATATAGTTTTAAATTATGGGTGTTTTTCAAATTAAATGCAGTCCAAAGTGAATCATCAGATAAAATATCTTCATATACGTTTTTTAAATCACCTTTTACATAGGTATCTTTATTTGCGTTAATGATTAAAATCAAAAGATTGATTGAACTTGTACTCAATCTATTGTATTTAAATTGAGATTCTTCCTTTGATATATAACGTTCATCTGAGATTGTATCAATAGTTTCTTTAACAATAATATCGTTTATTAGATTTAAGATGGGTTCATGAAATACTTTCCACAAAGAGTTTAATTTGTTTGAATCATTATTGAAACAATTACTAAATTCTTCTTTACAATTTTTACTGACAATATTATCTGTATCGCAAGTACCTAGAAAGACAAATGGTAAAAAATCCTTTAAGAATTTTGAAATATGTTTATTCAACAATTTAATTAATTTAATGGTGAAAGAATTGCTTGCCAAACGAATCGATTTTAATTCATTAGTAATTAATTTTGCATACATCTGTGACCAACAAATTAAAAAAATGTCATTATTGAATTGTGAATTTGAACCAGTTTTATTCTCAATATCCACATCAATCAATAAATTCAAGTCGGTAATTGCTTTCTCCTTTGTAGTATCATCTCTTTTCAAAAGAGACTTGAATATAAGTCTTAATTCATTACTACCCAAAGAGTTTAATAAATTTTGGTCTGGAATACCATCGAAATAGTTCAACGATACCCTCACACCGTTGTGACCGAGCCCAAAATCGTTATCATAGGCCTGAAAACTGTTTTTAATATTATCAAACGACATAGCAACGGTGTTAATGCTCACAATCCTTCTTTTATCATCCAATTTCTAACCAAACAATGACCATTTTAACACTGTAAATTCAAAATTTCTGCGACTTTTCATCCAAAAACTGAAAAAAAAAACAATCGGCCGAGATCTGTCAATGATATTTATTATGTGATCACAAGATTGTATAATACAAATGTTTGGGTTAGCAATCCACAGGTGACAAGTAACCTGTGCTGTGGCCAAGAACGTATATAAGAAAGTGGAGATGAGCACATATTAGAAAAAGAGCAAATACACTGTCTAGCTGTTCACGAATCGGATAGCATCGGATCGGATCGCATCCACTATCTCTGCCCCACCGATGCTACGAACATCCTTGTTATTACAATATAGCACAAGTGATAACTCAGAACATAATACAATACCAATACAACTCAATATAATACAATGCAATGATACACACAACACTTTCAATCGTTGCCCTTCACTTGTTTCTGTCAGCAAACAAAAAAATGAAAAATTTTTTTGAGCGATGCGTAAATGAAAAATTAATTGTTCAGATGATGAATGAGATGAGACAGCAGAAAGTGTTTTTGATGCTAATGTGATTGGTAGGTCTGTTAGTATTCGACTATATAAATATACTTGTGATTCCTGAACGTTCGTTGGCAATATATTTAGTATTTAGTTTTTTTTTGATCTTTTCCTGTACTGGCTGCCATTCATTTTTACCTGAGTACAATCGTTTCTCACAGCTTCCATTACATCTTTGATCTTTGACCTTTTGCAAGTTGCTACTGGATACCATGACTATCACTATCAAAGAATTGACTAATCATTCGTATATTGATCACGAATTGAGTGCAACTTTGGACTCTACTGAGGCATTCGAAGGTCCTGAGAAGTTACTAGAAATCTGGTTTTACCCAGATTCATGTGCAATTCCAGATAGTAAAAAGACCTTGAGAAGTATTCCAGTACCCATTTGGGTCGATATTTTAAAATTGGTTCAATGTGAAGTACTATCCATTAAATCAACAAAATGTATGGATGCATTCTTACTAAGTGAATCCTCTTTATTCGTTTATGATCATAAGTTAACCATGAAGACCTGTGGTACAACAACAACCTTATTCTGTTTGGAGGCATTATTTCAACAAGTTCAAGAGACGTTAGGTTGGGACTGTCGTAATGAGAATAAATTCAATCCATATAAAGTTTTCTATTCTAGACGTTCTTTTATGTTCCCTCAAAAACAACGTTCCATTCACAGAAATTGGAATGATGAAGTCGATTATTTAAATAAATTCTTTCTTCATGGCAAAAGTTATACAGTTGGCAGAAATGATCAAGGTACTCATTGGAATTTATACGTTACAGATACTAATATAAAATTAGTAGATCCAAAAAGTGAATGCCATGAAAAAAATAACTACGAATACGATAATGATGAAACTGTCGAAATATTAATGACAGGTTTAAGTCATAAATGTTCCGAGCAATTCGTTTCAAACAGAGAAGTTAAATCATCAGCAAGTTCATCAATCGATGAAAAAGATAATGATGCAGATGATGAAGGTCATTTATTAGGTTATAATATGACAAAGAAAACTGGATTGGATAAGATTTATAGCGAATCGAAAAATTTTAGCTTCTATCATGACGCTTTTGCTTTCTCTCCATGTGGTTATTCATCAAATATGATCGTTGATGAAAAGTATTATTACACCTTACATGTCACCCCAGAAAAAGGTTGGTCGTATGCTTCCTTCGAAAGTAACGTTCCAATCAATACCATATCTAATGAAAAACAAGATAATGTTGATATCATGAAGAAAATTCTACACGTCTTCCAACCAAAAGAATTCTGCTTAACTTTCTTCAGCAAAGATGTTCTAAATTCCAAATCATTCAAGAGACTCATGAGCAACATTGAGTTGGGCCCAACTTACGATAAGATGGACAGAATTATTTACGATCTCGATGATTATCAATTATTATACCTTAGATTTGAATTGAAAAATGCTACAAATAACAAGATATGATATACTATCCCCAAACCAGTTCCATTGGTAAACCACATCCCGCACAAGAAATAAACTCCTAAATAACGTAACATTACCATAATACCATCCACTTAATAACACTATCTATAAATATATGCATACATAGACGTACTTATTTACACGCATATATATTTGCTTATGTCACAGATTAAAGGATACTATAATAATCTTAAATAATTTAACCAAAAACAGGGAACTCCGTGAGAAAAAATTTAGGGAGGATCTGCGATTTGGCAGGATGCTTATCCCAGTTATTAGATAAAGGAGTCCGCAATTGGTTACATAATCCATTATACCATTAGATAATTTGGTTAATACTGACATGTTTTAAATAGTTTAGCATTCTAGATATTCTTTCAATTGCTGATAATGTTACATAAACATACTGGTCAGAAAACTGCAATAGTCACCCCTGTTGAAGAATTATCATCAACTTTGCCTGAAACAAAGTTACTTTCTACGAACCTACAAAGGTTCACTCACACTGATGAAAATAATCCTGCTATTTCATTCAGTACTCTGTCGATGCATGACAGATTCAAAATTCCACGCAATGGAATCTCCGAGGAACTGTCATATCAATTAATTCATAATGAATTGACTTTAGATGGTAATCCGCATCTGAATTTAGCAAGTTTCGTTAATACATTTACTACTCACTTTGCAAGTAAATTAATTAGGGAAAATATTAACAAGAATTTAGCTGATAATGACGAATATCCTCAATTAATTGAACTTACCCAGCGTTGTATTTCTATTATAGCACAATTATGGCATTGCGCCCCAGAAGACAGTCCAATTGGATGTGCTACTACAGGTTCATCAGAGGCTATTATGTTAGGCGGACTTGCGATGAAGAAACATTGGGAACATAAGATGGAAAGGGCCGGGAAACCGACCTCTAAACCAAATATCATAATGTCTTGTGCTTGTCAAGTTGCTTTGGAAAAATTCACCCGATATTTTGAAGTAGAATGCAGAATGGTTCCAGTAAGTTTTAAGAGTCATCATATGTTAGATCCAAATGACATATGGGATTATGTGGATGAGAATACGATCGGTTGTTTCGTTATATTTGGTACGACCTATACGGGTCATTTTGAAAATGTTGAGGAAGTAGCCAGAGTTCTTGATGAAATAGAGGCAAAACATCCGGAATGGGATAATAAGAATATCCCAATTCATGTAGATGGTGCATCAGGTGGATTTATTGCGCCTTTTACTTTTGAAACGTACCATATGAAAAATTATGGTTTGGAAAAATGGGCTTTCAACAATCCAAGAGTAGTTAGTATAAATACCAGTGGTCATAAGTTTGGTTTAACTACACCAGGTCTGGGATGGGTATTGTGGAAAGATGAATCATACTTATCACCAGAACTAAGATTTAGATTGAAATATTTAGGTGGTGTCGAAGAAACTTTTGGTTTAAATTTTTCAAGACCAGGTTTCCAGGTAGTCCATCAATATTTTAATTTTATATCGATGGGATTTAACGGTTATGGTGACAAATTTAAAAGATCATTGTATGTTGCTAGAATCTTTTCACATGGTCTATTGAATCTAACATCTTTAAGAGGATTTTTTGATGTTGTCAGTAGCATTCATGAAAGAATAGATGATGATTCAGTACCTGAGAATATTGATGATTATTGGGAACATCAATATTTATATAATCCTGGTGTTCCATTAGTTGCATTCAAACTTTCTGATAAGTTCAATGAACTGTATCCTGAGATTCCACAAGTCCTGATTTCTTCAATGTTAAGAGCTCGTGGTTGGATCATACCTAATTATCCTTTACCAAAATCCAGTGATGATTCTCAAAATTATGAAGTATTAAGAGTTGTTTTCAGAACAGAATTAAAATTGGATTTGGCAGAATTGTTATTGACCGATATAAAGAGCGTTGTACTGAGATTAATTGATTCTTATAAAAGTTTGACAGCAAGAGTTGAACTTAAAGAAGGTCAATCTAAAGAAACAAGACGTAGTTTCGTCTACAATATGCTTCTAACATTGGCATCTCCAGAGACTGAGCTTGATACCGAGGTCGATGAGTATAAACAACAGGAATTAAAGGAAAGAACTTCAAGAAATTACAGAGGTACATGCTAGACATCGTAGTATTCTTAATTGATTTGTTTTAGAACTATATATACAATTTGGCTGACAGAAGGCATTTTTTTTTAATTGAAATACTTTCATGCTTTATCTTTATCTTATTTTATATGAATGTTGTCATTTTTTGATCTCTCGAATATGTATATTTTTATTTAACTTCGTACATAACCATCTAAAATGAGGACAAAATTTTAATTTGATTTGATATGGTAACAAATGATAAGTGATCAACCTTCTTATAACAAAAAATAGCTAATATCTCTTCCTTTATGCTTTTTCCCTATCGTAATTTAGTATCTTTTCTAATTAGCAATGTCTTAAAAGTTGGATGAGAAAATCTACTAGCTTCAGAATTCGTAACCGAATTTGGAAGAACATTAGAATCAGTTTCTCTAGTTAGCTCTTTATAAATATCGTTGTAAAAAATACCAAAAACTGATGGTGAATCATTATATTTTTCCATATCCAATGATAACATTTTCAATGAAAGGTTTGTTCTTGATTTAGGGAACTGTTTCTTGTAGTTTTTCACAAACTCCCTGATAAAAAGTTGTTTCTCTGGAAGTTCCAACTGGCTCCATTCCTTATAAGAAATATTAACATCAGTACTATTGTATCTTACTGTACCAATATATCTGTACAATGCAAACTGTTTTGAAGTACCCCCGATAACGCCTCTCAAACTGACACTCATCTTAGTTACAAAGTCGATAAAAGCAAAAAAAAGATTAGAATATTATCTATAAACCTTGTATGAATAACCTTATATACCTTTATGTATGTAAATTACTAATATTTAACCTGTCATTATCGTCCATCGCAAAGAGGAGAAATCGTCTGCTTTATATACTTTTTCCTTACGTGCCGATGGTCAACTATAGCCTATAGTGCCTAATAATGAATTGATTAGTTTTCGTCAATTTATCATGGTAATTCGTGATCTAATTGTGTTTTGTTTGAACAATTCATTCTGAGTTCTCATCACCTATGATGAAGTCCTCTAATTCCAATTCTTCAGAGCCTAGTGAACTTTCTGGATCCTTTGTATTAGGGGATGTACCGGAAATACTAGTATCTTCTGGTTGAGAAGGCTTGAATTTTAGAGCAAATATCGTACTACCGACGATGACGAACATACCAGACCATGACCAAATCGAAGGCCAATGATTATATAAAGAAACATCCCAGAAAAGGGAGTAAATTAGTTTTGTATACTCTACTAAAGAACCTCTACCGGCTCTTTCCTTTTGAATACCAAGAGTCAACAGCAATTGTGAAATGAAACCGGATATACCCAAATTGATAAATAAGATCCATTCTAATTTTGTATGTGGAATTTCAAATTTCATTGATGGAATGCATACCAGACCAATAGAAGAAATGATTAATGTAGTCAGTGAAAAATAAGCTACATTTATAATTGCATGAGCTCTTTTACCGATGAATCTAATAATGATATAGACTGCACTTGAACATAATGAACCCCATAAGGCAATTAAACTTGCAATTAAACGCTGTTTTGGGTTACTAGACTCAACAACACTATCATTATCTCCATTATCAGCAAAACTGTCACCAAATAAAAACGGTGGTCTAATAATCAAAAAAACACCTAAAAACGAAACTGTCGAACCGAGAACTTCCCAATAAGTTATTCTTTCTCTTAATATTAACCAAGCTAATAAAATAGTCAATGAAGGGGATAAAAATGTAATTAAAACTGCGTCACTTATTGATAAATACATCAGCGCATAATACATACCAAATACACCAAAAAATCCACAACTACCTCTAAATAATAACCATTTTCTTACTTTTGGATCACCAAATGGTGCATACTCTACGGTAGCTTTATTTAAAAACATATATATTAAGGTACCTGCATATGTTATGAACATTCTAACAAATAAAATTTGCAATGGTTTAATATGAGTCGAAGCATCAGGATTTGTCTCTAAAACTTTAGTCGATACAACCATTAAAGAATTGAAAAATTGTGATATAATTAATAAAAAAATGCCTACATTTGGTTTAACATGCTTTTCAATAAAACTATCCTGCAATCGCAAGGGATTATCATCGATATCATCATGAAAATCATGTTCCGTGCCCAATGAAGTTCCCATAACTTCTGTTTGAACATTATATTGCTCCTTGATACTAACTGTGGAAGCTTGTGGTGTGAATGCAGGTGTGGGAGTCTCACTACTTAGGGTTCTTCTTGGCATATTGCTCTCGGTCACCTAAATAAATGTATATAAACATATAGTGTGGGGTTTACAAACAATGAGAAATATGACAAACACTCAAATAATACCCCAAATTCAGAATAGTTTACCATCAGTTATCTCTGCAAGGTCTCAGATAACCGGGCCAAATCGGTGCTAAAATATCGCAAAGAATATTATTCTATCCCGAGCCGAACAAAATGATCGAGATGAGATAAGAACTGATTGTGATATGTTTGAATAGTGTCTCCAGATCTGTGAGTGTCAGATGTTCGTTATGATAGATGTGTTTTAACGTCTGATTGATAAATGGTGTGTCTATATCATAAAAGTATCGATATTTAGTATAGATTATAGTGATGTCCACCGGGTAACGAAGATTTTCCTTTCGCTTTCCTTAAAAAATTCTTGTTAAGGTGATGTGATTTCAACATGAACAAGAGTTATTGAATGAGGGCAAAGGGTTTGGTTTGTGGAGATAAGATACAATCAGTATGCTACTGGAATCGAAATGGGCCGATGAGCCGGCTGTGGATGAGCAACCAAAATTAGGTAAACGGAGTAGTGGTTCTAAGCAAAAATTTCATGAAAGTAATGCTAGTAAGACTCATGAGAAGAAGAAAAGTGTCTCTAAAATGGAACCTATCAATTTTGATAAATACAGAGATGTTCCAATAAACGATAAATCATCTAATCAAAATCGTAATAGGTCGCGTTCACGGGACAAGGATAGGAAGTTTAAAGGTCATGATGATAAGAAAACAGCATACAATACACCGCCGACATCTCAAGGTAAATCAGATTCAAGAAACAAAACCAGTGCATCCTCTCAACGTTCTTCATCTCCATCGAAAATAGATCTTTTAAAGAAGAAGATCGAACAACAAAAAGAAATCTTAAAAGTTACTAAGCATAAAGAAGAACAAAAACGATTGTTAGATGATTTCTTAAATGGTACAAATGATTTCAATTGGACAGATGATGACGATTAGTATTTTCTCTCATAAAAATAAAGAACATTTACAGTATGCATTTTGTAACCTGTATATTAACGTTACATTAAATAAATTTTTTTTATTAAATTAAGAAAAAAATAATTACCATTGACATTATATATAAATAAAGTACGAAATACATATTATACCTGTATTTTGTATTATTTTCAAAAAGTGATTGTATAAAATTCATGACAGTGTTATTACTAATATAGAACATTCATAATGTAATCAAAACTAGATACTTTATCTTTTCTTCTTTTAATCACAAAAAACAAAACATATCGTAAACCAAAGGAATAAAAAAAACGGAATATAAATAGAGTAAAAGTAAAAATTTGTGAGTTTCAAACTCACTTAAATCAAATGATACAAAAGAGAGTTTTTAATTTCAAAATATCAGTATGACAAAAAAAAAGAAAGAAAGAAAGAAAAGCACTTATTTTTTTAAGCTAAATTCTTCTTATTTTCTGCTTTAATCCCTAAAATAGCATTTGGGACATATAATAATGGTGAGATAACAGCAACTGTCAATAAACCATAGAATGGATATAGGTAAAATGCTGATCTTGGATGTCTCCACCATAATGGCTTAGTAGAACTTTGAAATAATTTTTGTAGTTGTATCACCTTGTTGGCCATCTCGAAGTACTTTTAATATGTTTGAATGTACACTTTATTCAATTTGAAGTCTTTTTTCCCACTAAAGAACAGTTTCACACACACTTCTACAACATCTGTCCTATATATATACCATTTGCTATTATTTATTTACAGCACGGAGATAAGAGTCCCTGACACATTCGAAATTTTGCTCGGCGAATTCGGTGTTTGCTCCGCGTTTTCAGCCAATCAAATCGCGTGAATCCATTTTTTTGGTGTGCTGACTCAGGGTTTTGGTGTGAGATGAGCAAGAGAACCAGGGCTAGATGTTCACGTGACTAGGGTTTGGTAATAATAAGAATAAATATATTTTATATTTCTATATAAATGTATTGCTTTATGTTGTATTTACAAGCATTTTTGTTGTTGTTGTTGTTATGTATATGCGCCGTGTTTCTACTCTGGTTCGTTAGTTTTGGCGATGAGTTCCTTCCTGCGGATTTCGTACGTTTCTTGCAGTGATTTATATTTGTCCAACATGGATTTCTGCAAGAACTGACTGATGTTATGTGTCTCTATTAAACCTTTGATCTTGTTACTACCGTATCGATCGCCTAGGATTTGCAGTTCCTTATCGATGTCCATCATTCTTTCCTTGATATAAGCATCACCCTGTGATTTGTATATCTCATTTATACCTTCTTCGGTTTGTAATCCCGCGATAAAATATTTAGTAAAACCTCTTAATGTCTTCAATGTATCCACCTTAATTAAAGAAGCCTTCGAATTTGAATTCCATTCTCTCAGGGTTTCGACAAACTTGTCGATTTCAAGTTGTCGACCATATATCTTCAAAAGAGTCGTGTAATACATTATCCATTGAGTCTTGTCATTTTCTTCAATTTTTTGAAATGCTTGCAATAATGTTCGGTGGGAATTTTCAAAATCATAAATCCCATTAAATATATCACTTAATTGAACTAAATTTTGAAATGACAAGAATTTGGATTCATAATGTTTTTCAAATTTCAAAATTCTCTCCCTTTTTGATGCTTGATTTATATCTGATATTTTCAAACTATGTTTTAACCACAATAACTGAACTTTCGCACTCATATTAATATCATTATTATACGTTTCCTTTATTATATTATCAATTGTGGCGGCAAGATTAATAAATCCGTCTCTCAGACATAAATTTAACATGAGATAAAACATTTGAAATTTAGGTACAATACCATCCCTGTATCTACTAATTAATACTTCTCGTGCTTCAATAATGTAATTCTTCTTTAATGATTTCTGAAATCTCATGAATGTTCGATAATCTAGAAATCCTAATCCGTTCTTTTTTGTCCAATATCTGTTACAGTTTTGGATCCAAGGGAAATACAAATCAAAGTCTGATTTTTTAGTGAATATTAATTTCATTTCATTTTTGTATTCATTAACCATGTTTGGATATTCGCTCTCGAAACATCTAAATATAGAGAAAAACATTTTCTTTTCATTTATTGGAGCTTTGATCTTGATAAGTTCTTTATAATAATCTAAACAATTTCGCATTTCTGAATTTTTAACAAAATATTCAACAATAAGTTCGTGAAATTCATTATCTAATGTGATATCAGAATCTTGATCGACCATATTTACTACAGTTTTCATTTCTTTCATATTATTCAATTTCTTGAATGCTTTTACTAATGTCAGATAAAATAGTCTACGCTCATCTACATTATCAGATAATTGAATGTGGAAATTGCGAATTTTTTTCCTGATCTCTTCAGTAATTTCAATAGTTGTTAATTTATTTCCTTTTATCTTAGATGATTGAAAAAGATCAAAGTAAAATTTTGTTAATTCATACCT
>PPOH02000250.1:0-67083 GCA_003708465.2 Kazachstania kunashirensis
AAAATGCGTTCAACTGGTTATTAAATATTACAGCAGTTGCTGGATTTTTTACGTGGTTATTTATTTCTTTGTCACATATTAGATTTATGAGGGCTTTGGAATATCGCAACATATCTCGTAGTGACCTTCCATTCAAGGCCGTGCTGATGCCAGGGTTAGCCTATTATGCTGCTTTTTTCATGTGTTTTATCATTCTACTTCAAGGGTTTACTGCTTTTGCTCCTCAATTTTCTACCTCAGACTTCTTGGCAGCTTACATATCCATCTTCCTTTTCATAGGTCTTTACGTTGTGTTCCAGTTATACCTCCGCTGCCCATTCCTTCTCCCCCTCCACCAACTCGACCTAGACTCAGGCAGAAGACACTTAGACGCACTCATATGGAATCCCTCTTAGACCCTCTCTATATTCATTTCTTTCTACAAAACTCCTCCCTCAATCGGTTCCATATCATCTGTTCATTTTCAGATGAGTGCCATGCTTTTGATAATATATGTGATAATATATCTTGCTTTAATCCTTTTCCAAATTGAGAATAATATACTCGGAATGCAATAAATGGATTGAGGTTCTTTTTTTTGCATATATCTAATGGATTCTTTTCAATATCGGGGACTATATAAAAATCATATGGAAATACCGTATGATCTATAATACACGATTCAATATTATTTAAATAGTACATAAAATCAAAATTTGTTTTATCTTCCACATTTTGTTTACTTTTTACTGAAAGTATTTCATTAATAATTTCATAATTTGGAATAAATACTGATGCAACATTTGGACCAACAGAAAATTCAGTAGTTGAATAGTTTAATTTCTTAGTATTTACCTTTTTCTTTTCATTTAGCATAATATTTGAAATAGTTTTTGGTCTAAAACCTTTCGACGTTCTTTTATTTATATTAACTTTAAATGTTGGTTTCTTACTAAACATAATGGTTGCGGTTGGATAATTTTTTTGTAAAACTTACTTATAATAAACTATATTAATTTTCCTTGAAATACTTTTTCGAATTAATTTTTATACCTCAAAATAATTTTCAGATAATGCCTAAAAAAAAAAAAAATTATATATGAAATTCTTTTACAATTTGAAAAAATTACTGTTTCAGATTTTTTATATATAAGAGTTATATTTTGAAATAATAATTAGATATATTTATTCCAATATAAAGTGGGTTAAACATCTATAATGAATAAAATACCAATCAAGGATTTGTTAAATCCTTCATCGAAGAACAGATATTTTAAAAATGAATTAAAGCTGATAAATTCTAAATTAATTACTATTTGCTCAAAACTTCCAAATTCAATATTAGAATCTGAAAAGAAGGTTAGAATAGAATTGGATAATATTATTATGAAACTTAAGTTAATAAAACTTGAGGGCAGACTAGATAAAGAAGAAAGATATTTAATTAAGATGTCATATCAGTTGGCAACTGTGGTTGCCAACTTCTTAAATGGAATAAAAGATTCAACTATATTTAATACTTTAAGAAAGTCAGATAATAAATTAATAACAAGTAATAATGATAGTGATGTTGTCTTTAATGTAGTAACTCAGAAAATGATGAATACGGATAATATTAAACAAAACTCTTACCGAGGTCATAGATTTTCTAAACAAAGTCTAGAAGTATTAGAAGAATGGTATCATATACACAGGAATAAACCATATCTAGATAAGAATAGTACAGAATTCTTACTAAAAGAAACACGGCTTTCAAGAACACAAATTAAGAACTGGGTTTCAAATAAACGAAGAAAAGAAAAAACGGTACAAGTATCACCAGAAATCCTACAACTAATAAAAGGTAAATAAATATAATAACCCAACTTATGTAAACAAAAAAATTATATAACAAAAATTAATGCACTATATACAGTAACAACATACCCATATTCTGACTTGTAATGGAGTGATACCACACTCCATTGCCACAATCTGTCTTTCTTCCCTGGTGATCCACTGTTTCTTTTCAAATACTTTTTCCAAAAATTCTTTACTACTCTTACTAATAGTGGTTCTCTTACGTTTCTTTGGTACAACCATAAGGTTGTAGTTATCGTACAACCTTTTTAAAAGTTCCTTCTTTTCATGCAAACTAAGTGCGGAATTGAGGATATCCTACTTTGTGTTAGTAAATAACTTGCACCTTGGAAACATAATTTAAATGTTACTTTACAGGTTCGGTTGAACCCATCTTGCTTCATCATCATTTCAACTCCTTTGACAATTTCTAACTTCTACTTTATTTAAATCAGAACTCATATTCTCACGTGCTTCAAACATCCTTTATATCAAATCATATCGAATCGTTTTTTACTTTCTTGAACTTTTTAAAAATTAAATAAAATTAAATAAAAACTTGATGCGCGTAATCTTTAAACAACTATAAAACATATATATAAAACCAAACAAAATACCAGTACGCCATGACAATTGAATCTTCAAAATCGACTGGGTCCTATGCTGCATATCTTGTACCAGTTAATGTAAACAAATCTTTCAAAACAACAGAATTTGAAACCAATTTCAAAACAGATACTAAAGTAACATTCAATGATAAATCATTTTCAGCACATTATCTAACTGGTAAGAAACTAATAGGAGATGGTATTTGTTCCAATGAAACAAATCTAAAACCTTTTCTAATAAAAAAAGAAGAAAATACTTCGAATACTGAAACTATATCAATAGCAAAGCCAATTACAGACCTGATATTGATGGAAAGAGAGGGAAATGAATACAGTCTGATTGATGAAGTAAACAAATTCGGCGAATTCGTTACTCTAATGAATACCATACATGGTTAAATCTTATATTAAATTTGAAAAGGTAAACAAATATTCTTTGTTTACTTTTTCTGTTTACAAGAATATACCTTACACAACTTCAAACTGTTAGTACATACAACAGTTTATTCATTCAAAAACTCATATGCCTAGCCAACATATACAAATTCCCATGCATTAAACTAATCCTTTTCCCAAAAAAGTAAGTTTATACAATTAATATAATACATATCATATATACAAAGTAAATAATAAATGTTTTAACAAATAAACATTAATAACTTTAACGCTATACTTTATTTAAATAAAAATAAAACACTTAATATTGTTATGCTGTAATTAATAAATTTCTACCAAAAATACTAATATCAGAAAAAAACATAAATATTAAATTTAAACAAATAAGTAAATTACAGAAAGAACAAATTAAAATATGATACTACTAGAATAAGTAACTTCACTACAAAAAATAATGCTTTTTAATAGCTAACCATATGAAAATAATCAGATCAGCAAAAGCTATCTAGTAATACCAAAATTACTTAATTTGCAATAAATTCTAATTTTAAGAAATTAAGATCTGCCACCCATAGTAAAGCATACCATAGACAAAAAAAAATTTCAAAATTTTAGAAATCAATAATCTAAAATAAACCATTGTAATTGTAAACAAAAATAAATAACACTGATATATTTTATTTAAACTGAGCGGCTAACGCAACAAAAATCCAAACCATTTTCAATATGTACAATACAATAAGCAGAATTCACAATCCAACTGTACACAGAAAATAGGAACCAAACTACAAATACGGTACTTATATACACTAAAGAACCATATAACACTATAAATAACCTCCAAAATAAAAACTTTCATTAATTTAGTCTATATCTCGCAAACAGCAAAATTGTAAAAATACTACCGAAAACCAATTTTACCTCCGTAGAACTCATCCTTGTTAGCTCAGTTGGTAGAGCGTTCGGCTTTTAAGTTATAATTACTTAAGCAAGGATAACCGAAATGTCAGGGGTTCGAGCCCCCTATGAGGAGTTCTATATTATTTTTTCAACACAAAATCTCAATCACAACAGCCGGGTAAAGCATCCCTACGTTTTTCCTCACTGAATCATCTGATGTAACAAAACTGCTTATCTGTACATAAAAACTTTCTGGTTTTTCACAGTAGTATTGCGCACGACTTCCTAATAATAAAACACGAATTAATCTATTATTAAATCCTATTCCAATTGACGCGTCACGATGAACTGCAATTGAAATTTTTCACTTCTCTTGTCAGACCAGCTGGCACACAGCCCACTGAATATCTTCTACAATAGACCTGAATAGTTTCATTGAACAGTTTGAAATTGAATTGATAGAAAGTAAAAAATATTCAATATTGAAAAAATATACAAACTTAATACCAAGCTGGTGTACCTTATTTTATTTCAACTGTATTCTAAGCTATATACCCTTAAAAATAAAGAAGAAATATTAGAGAAAATATGAATACATCAAAACCTACTACTCCTTTATTTCAATACGATACGAGTAAAAGTAATAATTCAACAGATAAACGATTTATCACAACCTCACCAACAAAATCATTACAATTACCAAATAACATTGATGAGCAAGAAAAAATACGACAATTACTACCAAGAGATAATACAACTAATACTTCATTAGCCACTGCAGCAGAATCATTTCAATCTGCACATTCCTATCAAGGTACTATAAATCTACAGTCATTACCAAATACAAATCCGTTTCATATACTATCGAAACCAACTTCTTTGACACCAAATATAAATCAATATTCAATAAATTCTCCAAATTATCAGGATGGTGAAGATTTAACTCCAAAGATAAGTAACCAATTTAATAATCAATTAATTGACACTATAAAACAACAACATATTGCATCAACAGAAAATTTGGGTTTAGGTATAATAAAGAAAAAAAAAGATCCGCCATTAATACAGACTAATACAAAACCAATTAATGCAATTAGAGCTTCAAAAATAATAAATCATAAACCTAACTCTTACAATATTGATAGCAAAAAAAGAACTACAAGAGAAATTTATAATAGCGATGATACAGGCAATAGTTTCATATTAGAAGATACAATAGATACTATAGGAAGTGATGATAATGACATACAGGCAATTGATAAAACATATGACTCTTCAAACCTTGAAGAAATAACAAATTATACATATTTATTTATTGTTGCAATTCATGCATTTGACGTTAATGACCTAGATAATGAAAATGATATGGAAATTTGCCTTTCTTTTAATAAAAATGATATAGCTTTTGTTCATAACGTTGATCAATCAGGTTGGGGTGAAGTTACACTAATAAATAATCTACAAAGAGGTTGGGTTCCTTTCAACTATTTTGCAGATATTATAGATTCATTAAGACCGAAAACTCCAACATCTTCTTCAAAATCTATCGAATATTGGGAAGAACTGATACATTCAAAAATACCATTACAAAAATTACTATTCTCTTCAGCTAAATTTTTAATAAATCCTAAAGCACATCAATTAAAAAATCATGATCTAACATTTGATATCAAGGATATAAACTCTATAAGAGATGGTGTAAAATCATTATTAGAAATGACTGAAGCTGTGTCTCGTTCTAATGAAATAGTAAGAACCAGCGAACCAGTGAAAAAGATTAGAAAAAAATTATTAGCTGATTGGTATAATTTAATGATAAAAGCTGATTATTATAAAGATACGACATCAAATATGAACATATCAAATTTGATTAAATTAGTATTTGAAGTTCTTAGAAAAGCATTCACATTTTACGATGTCTGGTCAGAAAATAAAATAAAATTAGAGAAGAACAAATTAAGTGAAATGAATGAAAGAACAATAGAAGAAGAAAAACAGCCTCAAACATATACCATAAAGTATTTACCTGAACCACCTTATGCATTGGAGAGGTTAAATGAAATATCAGATATTTTATTTACTTATTCGAGTTTAATATTGGGACGTTTGGATATGATAGAACATAATCCAACGGGTTGCGAAACTTTAGAATTAATGGTTCATCAAATTATTATTCTACTAAGAGAGTTACTATACATAAGTAAATCATGCTCTCAAATCATGCAGCAAAAATATAACAGTGATTACGAAAATGTATTAGACAAGCATTTAGATCCACTATTAGCATTAGTTTCAGAATTGGTTTCTTGTATTAAAATCTTAGTCACACAAACGTTACAAGATGAACTGATCAGGAATGCCAACGATTCAACCAAAAAATACGATGAACTGATAGTTCAAGATCAAATATACCATTATTCAAATGAAGGGAAACGCCTAATTAAAATTGTCTCAAAAATGACAACATTGATTTCTAATACTTTAAATGGATGTAATAATTATTTAAGGGTAATCTCCAATTTTAGATTAGGATCCAAAAGAGAATATCCAGATTTCGATTCTATTAAAATTACAACACACGAATTTATCAAAAGATGTTCAGAAGGTTTGACGAAGTCCTTAGATAAAGATAAGATAAGAAAAAGTATAATTGGAAGTGGAAATCTAAATATCTCAAAAAAATATGACAAACTTATCAGATTTTCTTCAATCAGAGCAGGCTTTAACGAAGAATGCACTGGCAATAACAATGATTTAAGTATAACCCCTCAAGGGTCACATTTTTTAAATGAATTTTTAAATAATGATACAAAAGCATTTAGCAGAGAATCGACATTTGATAAATTCAAATTAGATGACGAAGAATGGTCTACTAATACTAATACAATCAATAATAAAGAATTAATTTCAAACGAGTTACTGTTTGACAATCGGAATAATTTAATAGGTGCTTCATTTAGAGCAATGGTATATAAACTAACAGATGAATTGGACAAACCAGAACTATTATTTACAGCTACAGTGCTCTTAAATTATAGAAAGTTTGCAAAACCTGTTGACCTAGTAACAGAATTGATCAATAGATTCGACATTGAAGACACTAGTTCCCAATTCGAGCAAGCAGGCAGGAATGGTAATTATTCATCAAGAGCATCAAGATTAAAAAATAGAAGAAAATTGGTATGTAAGGTCTTCCATGCATGGATGGAAAGTTATTGGGATCATTATAATGACTATAAATTATTACCAACCATTACTAATTTTTTCAACGAGGCTGTAGTTAATTATTTACCAATTGAAGCTAAAAAATTAATTATATTATCATCTCAACTCTTTGCAGATATTCCTTTCGTTCAAATTGAAAATAAGAATACTGATCCTCAAAATGAAATCAATGATTTATATAAAGACCACTGGAATACTAATGAATCGTCTACTACAATGCGACAATTAGTTCCAAAATCTACATCTCGTTCTAAAACATCATCAATCATATCAAATGGTTCATCTTCATCCGCAAAAACAGCATCATCCTTCTCATTAGATGAAAGGATTATAGAAGAATACGGTTTAACTAATATTCAAGATGCCGAGAATAACTTAATGTCATTGCCACTTCCAGTTCTAAACTTAGGTACTACAACATTGTTGACAAAGGACAATACATATACTATTCAATCACTAATGTCAAAGTACCTGTCAATCACAAATCCAATAACAACTACAAATATCGAGAAAGAAGAACATGGCAGCTCACTAGCTAATAAAATCGGGAATTGGGAACATTTAAATAGAACGAACGGTTCCATACCTCTAGAGGAGATTAACAAGAATATAAGAGCGATTTCATTCAATTTAACAGATTTAAACCCGTTAGAGATAGCAAAACAAATAACGTTGATTGAATCTTACTTGTTTAATTCAATCCAACAATTTGAAATGGTGAATCATAGAAATTTAGATGTTTGTCCTCATGTTGCCTTGGTTATGACTTTTACAAACCAGTTGTCTAACTATGTTATGGAAAGTCTAGTTGACATTTCAATATCATTAGAACAACGTATCAGAAGATTAAATACATGGTTAAGAATTGCATTATCAGTTTTATATTTCAGAAATTTTAATTCTTTAGCATCCATTATGACATCATTACAAAATCATGCAGTTTCAAGAGTTAAGTCTTTATGGGCTTCATTAAACGAAAAAGATATGAAGCTATTCAAATACTTGGCTAGAATTGTTTACCCAAACCATAATTATAAGGTATATAGAGATAAATTGAAACAAATTATGGAAGATACTCAATTTTTACAACCATCTCTACCAACTGTACCATTCTTTAATATCTTTTTACAAGACTTAATTTTTGTCGAGGATGGTAATCCAGATTTCAGAAACCCAGACTCATTCAGACCGAATAAATTAGTTAACATTGACAAATATTTCAGAATTACCAAAATCATCAACTCTGTAGAATTTTTACAAATTGATTATGAAGACGGTCCAGAAAACAACGTATATTTACCTAGCACAGATAATTTCGACAAGAGAGATTCGTTTTTCCATTTAACGGACCAATTAACAATGGAAACAAACTACATTACTCCAGTTCCAGAATTACAAGAGTTGATACTTTCAGAATTCTGGAGGACAAATGAATACTATAAAAATAACCGTGAGAGAGCATACGAACTAAGTTTAAAACTAGTACCAAGAAATATGGACTAACTCCTAGTTTATGTAATTTTAATTACACATATATATTAAATAACATCACAATGGACTTTATAAATTATTGATATAATACCCAAAAATATGACAGATCTCAGATCTTTAATGCCGTTCTCTAAGAAAAGAATGAAAAGAAACCCTTCCGGACGATCTTATTATCCCGAAAAAAAAACAAAACATAATGAATGACATGAACATTTATCATTAAACAATGCAATTTCGAGGCACAAAAAGGGAAAATTCGCCACATGTATCATAATTGGATTTTTATATCTAGATAGGGCTAAATTGTGAATGGATTCAACTCTTTTTTCGCATCTTCTGATTTAACTGGAGTTTGACTTTTTATTTAAGAAATAAGTACTTTTATACTGGACTAGTCATTGTCTAGTAGGAAAACTTCAAAGGATCATACAATGAGATTTTCTCACTTCCTGAAGTACAACGCTGTTCCGGAATGGCAGCATCATTACTTAGATTATATTGAACTGAAAAACTTAATCTACACTATGCAATCCAACGAATTGAAACAAAATGGTGGTGTTGAGCAATTACCTTATGTTGAATTCCCAGATACGAATGATGAAAATAAGAATTCAAAAACAGACTCTTCGAAAAAACGGAACCTAACAAATAAGATCAAAAACAAATTCTTTAAAAAATCATCAAACAATAAAAGTGAGAACCAAGATGATATCAAAGTTGAAAATGGTCAAATAACGGAAGAGACAATCGAATTAGACAACATGGACAATAGTTCCAATATATTGGGTCCAGTAGATCATAAATTAAACAATAAACATAATAATAAACTTTCTAACCCTTTCAACAATAAATTAAAAGTCAAAATGTTCGATAGTCGTAGATCATCAAGATCAGGCAGTGATGATATGACTCTGTTTAATCCATATGACCCGTTCGTAACTAAATTACGAGAAGAGAAGGTCAAGATTGATGATTTCTACAAGAGAACCGAATCAAAATTTTTTGAAAAGTTTGAATCATTAGCAAAAGATCTTAAAGATGAAGGTATCACTAAATTGAATGACAGCCTGAATCAAAGTAGTGAAGGTGGAGAAGAGATGGTACTCGAAACAGAGCAAGTAGGTACTAATCCAATCAAAAACATAAACTCTAATAAGACAAACTCTTTTGATCTTCGTAAATCAAATGATTTCTATTTAAGAAGTAGATTTGATCAAAATGAAGAGGAGATTTACGATGAAGATGAAATAGAGGAGGATGAAATCAAAGAATTAAATGATACACAAGAAAACAGTGCTTTGTTAAACTATTCTCACGTCAATATAAAATCACAAAGAGTTTCTATTCTCAAACATTCGACAGTTAATCTATATATCGATCTATGCCAATTGAAATCGTTCATTGATTTGAATCGAATTGGTTTTGCTAAAATTACAAAAAAATTTGATAAGGTTTTGCATATGAATACAAGGGATGAATTGATTTTAAGTGGTGAATTCTTTAAAGACACATATGCTTTTAGAGCTGATACACTGGATATATTGAATAAAAAGATAAAATCACTTGTTCAATTATACTCATTGATAACAGACAGACCAGATAACGTAGATGAGTGTAAGGAAGAATTGAAGTCATCTCTACATGACCATATCGTATGGGAGAGAAGTCTAACATGGAAAGATATGCTAGGTTTAGTATCACAAAATAAGAATATTCAAACAGATATAGAAGAAAAGCAAGACGAAAAAGAAACTGAAACAAAATTACGTATAGAAATGTACAGTTGGAATCTTCCGTGGGAACTACATTGGAGATTTATTAATATCACCAAACTTAGTGTTCCAAAACTTTTTTTTACAAAAAAAGCTGCAAAACTAGCATTTATTATTACATTTACAGGTATTTTGCTAGGGGTCAAAACATTTAATGACCCTGTAGAAGGACGCTGTATGGCATTGGTCGAATGTGTTGCATTTTTATGGGCAAGTGAAGCAATTCCATTGCATGTTACAGCTCTTTTAGTCCCATTATTAACAGTTTTATTCAAAGTTTTGAAAACAGACAATGGCGAAGTAATGGGAGCAGCAGCTGCTTCAAGCAAAATTCTAGCTACTATGTGGTCATCTACTATTATGATTTTATTGGCCGGTTTTACACTAGGTGAAGTATTATCTCAATATAATATTGCAAGAATTCTAGCATCGTGGTTACTAGCCTTCGCCGGTACCAAACCAAGAAATGTATTATTAATGGCTATGTGCGTTGTTTTCTTCCTCTCTATGTGGATATCTAACGTTGCATCACCTGTCTTGACTTATTCCCTTCTAAGCCCGCTATTAGATCCATTGAATGGTGATAATCCATTTGCCAAGGCATTAGTAATGGGGGTTGCATTGTCAGCAGATATCGGAGGCATGGCATCTCCTATTTCTTCACCCCAAAATATTATATCTATGGAATATTTGACACCATATGGTATTGGTTGGGGTCAATTCTTTGCCGTTGCATTACCATGTGGTATTTTAGCGATGCTATGCTCTTGGGGGTTGATGTGCCTAACCTTTAAAATAAAGAGTACGAAAATGGAAAAGTTTACTCCAATAAGAACAAGATTAACTCTGAAGCAATACTACATAGTATTCGTTACATTAGGTACAATTATATTATGGTGTGTTGAAAGTAAGATAGAATCAGCATTTGGCTCTTCGGGGCAGATTGCCATTTTGCCAATTGTTTTGTTCTTTGGTACAGGTTTATTGTCAACGAAGGATTTAAATAGTTTTCCATGGTCTATTGTTATTCTTGCTATGGGAGGTATTGCGTTAGGTGAAGCAGTTTCATCATCTGGTTTATTGGTGACTATTGCGACGGCTTTACAAAAAAGAATCCAAAATGATGGTCTTTTTGCCATTCTATGTATTTTTGGGATTTTAATGCTGGTTGTTGGTACTTTCGTTTCACATACAGTTAGTGCCATTATCATCGTTCCATTAGTTCAACAAGTTGGCGACAGTTTATCAAATCCCAAAGCTGCCCCAACTTTGGTATTTGGTTGCACATTACTTGCATCTTGTGGTATGGGTCTAGCTTCATCGGGTTTCCCTAATGTTACAGCTATTTCCTTATCAGACAAGAATGGAAAGAGATATTTGGATGTTTTAACTTTTATATCGAGAGGTGTTCCTGCATCATTTTTAGCCTTTCTTTGTGTCATCACTGTAGGGTATGGTATTATGATTTCTGTTTTACATGGTACTACTAACTGAATATTATTGATTCAACTTTAAAATATATTCTTTTACGTAAGAGCTATATATCGGATGATAAATGATACATACCATTTTTTAAATAATATATTTATTGCAATATAGCAGTAACATCCGCATATAAGGGAATACTTTCAGCCGCACCTTGTTTTTGAATAGTCAAAGAACTTGCTAGAGTGCTAAATTCTATAGCATCTTCTAAAGTATTTCCTTGGTATAATTGGGTTACAACAGAACCTAGGAATGTATCACCTGCCCCAGTTGTATCAACAACTTTTGGAACCTTGACAGCGGGAGAATATTGGACGGTTGTGT
The DNA here is from genome assembly GCA_003708465.2 of Kazachstania kunashirensis. Classification (NCBI taxonomy): domain Eukaryota; kingdom Fungi; phylum Ascomycota; class Saccharomycetes; order Saccharomycetales; family Saccharomycetaceae; genus Kazachstania; species Kazachstania kunashirensis. The sequence goes on from PPOH02000250.1 coordinate 12,020, forward strand.
TTTCTTTTGAAGAGAACAAAACACCACGAGATCCTAGGGTTATGATAACCTTGGCAGACTTTTGCTGGTTCATAACATTTTTTTGAAGTTCCTCACATATTTCAGTGTACCCATCTATGAAATCATTTGTAATATTATCCTTAGTTTTTTTAGTAAAATCATCATCATATAAATTTTCAAGAAGTTGTAATGATTCAATTTCATTAACAACTAAAACATCTATTAAAGACCATTTATCCTTCTCTAAAGGATGGAAAGGTGATGGATTATAAACTATCTGATAATTTTTCTTGTTTTCACTAATCCATTTCATAATACTTAGCGGATCTGGAATTTCATGTTGAAATACCACCATATGATTTGAATCAGATTCATCATCTTTAAACATTTCAGCTAATTGATCATCATTATAGATAGTCCTACCATTTGCACCTTCAGTTATCAGAATTCTGTTCTGTCCACTACTCTTTTCCTCGACCAAAATAGCAGCAACACCTGTACTTACATCTGAATAAGATTTAATGTGACTTGTATCAACATTATTGTCAATTAAATAACTAATCAATTCTTTCCCAAATGAATCATTACCGACACTACCAATCAATCTAACTTTATAGTCGGAATCCGGCTGTTTCAATTTAGCAATGGCAACTGTTTGGTTTAGACCTTTACCCCCCGTATGTGTCTCAAAAGAGTTTGCCTTAAAAGTTTCTCCTGCATTTGGAAGACGATCAGTATATGTTACTAAATCATAATTCAACGAGCCAACTACACTAATACCCATTTTGACTAATTTTCCGGTATCTCTGTACTCACAATTGCATATTGCATTAAAATACGACCTTATTTAATAAACAAAGGTCTTGAAAATTTTCATTTTAAGGTTGCAACCACACTGAAAAGTACTACGTTAATCAAACATTGTCAAATCGTTAGAAATTCTAATGCACTCAGCCACTTAGAGCCTGAATCGACCCTCTCAATCACTTATCTAAGTCTTTTAAATATCTAATAACCTGCAAAATTGGTATCATCCTTCCAGATTAGGCAACTATTACCTAAATAGGAATAAAATCGAATTTCTGGAAAATTTCTGAAAATTTCAAATTTTAAAAAATTCAAAATTGCAAATGAAAAATCAGTTGAATGTTAAAGCAGGTTCTTTTTGGCTATCAAAATAGGAGATCTCCAAAGACAATTAGAAGGTAGATCATGGCTGACATTGAAGCGACAAATATTGAGATCCACCCTGTATCGTTCCCAGCCGATATTTTGGCACGCGTATCGCCAGAGTTATCTCTACAGAGACATTTATCGTTAGGCTTCAGGCCATCGCTTAGAGCTTTTGAAGAATTCAGAGACGTTGAAGTTGATTGTGGTTCATTATCCCGTTACAATGCTATAACATCATCTCAAGAAATTACAGATGATGAGAGTCAAGTTCTAGGTTCTGCGATTTTAAGAGAAGGTGACGTTTTTGTCGTTACCAAAATAACCGGTGGTATAATTGAAGATATTGCATCATCTACAGATGAAGCTGATTCAGAGATATTACAAATGACTGAAGATCATTCGGATATTACAAAATATTGCTCTGTTTATCCAGTAGTCGAAGTAGAAAGAGGTAGGATGGGTGCTTGCACAGATGAAGAAATGGTAACATCCCAAAGATTGTATGATGCCTTACAACATTCAAAAATTCTATCCAAAGAAGCTCTAAGAGTTAAACCTGGTGTTCGTATTACCAAAGAAGATGGTACTATGGAAATAATATACTCAAGTGCTGAAGATAATGATAATGATATTACAAAATCATTTCAACCGAATAAAAAATGGGTGTACACATTATATGCAAAAATTGAAGTGTTTGGTCGTACGGGTCCAGTCTTTGATATGTGTTGGAACTCCCTTATTAACGCATTAAAATCTGTTAAATTACCAAGAGCATTTATTGATGAACGTGCTACTGATTTAAAGATGACAGTAAGAACAAGAGGCAGAAATGCCATCATAAGAGAAACATACAGTCTTTTATGTGACCCAAATGATAGCATCCCATTGATCATAAATGAAAATAATATAGCATTTGCATCTACTTATGGTATAATTGATCTAGATCCAGAAGCAGACATTTCCAACCTAGATAATGAAGATGAAGAAATGGAGTATGATAAAATAAAAACAGTATTACTTGCTGATATTGACGGTGAAGCAGAAGAAACCTGTATTAAATCTAGCATTTCAATTATCGATAATGGCAAAGGTAGATTCAAGCAATTCAGTCTAGTGGGTGGTGGTGCCAAAATCACACCAGATATACTGAGAAAATCAATTTTATTATCGAAACAAAGAGCAAATGATTTATTAAGTAATTTGCCATGATTATAATATGTGTATATATAATATTTCATATTTCAAATATTTAATTAAATTTTGCATAGAAAAACATTTTATATTTTGTTGAACGTCAATTACTAAGCGAAGACAAGCCAAATTAAAACAAATAATTAAAATAAATAAGCAACTATAGAACGGATGATTGTTTTGAACTGATGTAAAACAAATGGTATCAACTTTTAAATACGTAAATCAGGAAAATATAAATCTTAGATAGTGTAAGATTACTTTCTTCTTCTTGCAACAGGAGTTGGAGATGGAGAAGGTGTGTTTACTTTATTTAGATCGACGTTAACGTATTCGTTGACTCTAGCAGCGACACCACCATTAGCACGTTTAATAACTCTACTCGTCTTGGTATCCTTACGCCTGTAGACATTAATGTAGAAACTGATGAATAAAACTAAATAAGAGGAAATGATAGCACAACCTGCAAAAGTAGCCATGTTAGAACCAACGCATTGACCACAATGTGGTAAAGAAGTCATATATTCATCGGCAATCTTTTGGTAAACAGCGAAGTAAATGAAACCAATGTCTAAAATAAATTGGATAATTTGGAATCTAGTAACCCATTCTTTCCACCATACTCTAATACCTCTAGCAGCTAAGAAATAATACCAGTACATTAAAACATGAACACCTAAGTTTAATGTAATTGGGACCCATGAAATTGAAGTGGTACCAATTAATTGTGTGTAACATAATAAAGCAGTAGCACCATGGTGATAAGTATGTAAGAAAGTTAATTTCTTATGCTTCAATACCAAAAAGATGGTATCGATGAATTCAATAAATTTAACAATGTAGTTCATGTAGTATAAAGTGACCATTGGTTGAGTCCAGGCACCGATATTACAAATACTGTAATATAAACCATGGCGAGCAAGCATTGGAGTTAGTTGCTCAATAAATAAGATTAATAAAGTTAAAGAAGCGGTGGTTAAAATTAAGTTATGAATTTGGAATAAAAAGTTTAATTTGAATGGTTCAGAATTCTTTAAGATAGCTCTACCACCAAATATAATCAAATAATAAGTGGCAATGGCACCTAAGACTTGTGGTAATAAACTTAATGGTAATTCACCTTCAACAAATTCAAACTCATGAGGAACAAAATAACCATTAGTAATTCTTGCAATAGTATTATCAAAGTTTTCCCATAAAGAAATGTTGAAAAATGGATGATCTAACGTTGGTACGTATTCATTTAATATTGGGTATTGCTCCAATAAAGTGGCAGCATACTCCTTAATAACAGCGGCCATCTCTTGAACTGAATATATGGATATATAGTAAAACGAAAGCTTCTTTAAACCATTTAATTGAGTTACCTGAAAAATAACAATCTTGAGTGAATTGTTATTAAATTTGTAAACAAAAGCTTCACGAACTTTCGAACTTTGCGGTTTTGATAACGCAAAATTTTTTTTCGCTCAATTCGGATATAGGCTGCAACAAGCAAATTAACACATAACTTACATAATTGCCATGATTGAACAAACGTTGCAGTTTGTAAGATGCTGATGGTGTTTAAGACAGTATTTTGTAGGGTTACAACTGAAGTTCGAAAAAGATCGATGTTGATATGTAATGGAATTAATTAATTCGATGTATGTAGTAAAGAAAACAGAGATATAACAAAGAACCTCTTTTAATTATATAGTTTTTAAAAATGTTTACAACCCACATGTAGGTATGGTGGACAAATTATTTGCCAGTATCAGTCCTAGCTTTGTTGGAGTCCGGCAAGATAGATGCTAGTGTCTCAGGTGCTGAAGCAACAGCCGCTAGAGCAGCTAATGGATCATTAGCAAAATTATAATCTGCCATGGTTGATTGTCTCTTTTCAATCACAAGGTTTGTTCTTTCTTGTTCTTGTACATGATTGCCTGAGGAAAGATTACTTACAATTCTTGGTCTAGATACAGGATTCAATAATGATGAAATTGAGCTCGACCTTGGATGAATACTCTCGGAATTGAAATATTTCGGCAACTTTTGTACCACAATATTAGCATTAGCATTAGCATTAGCATTAGCAATTTCTGGTAGTGAATTTGCATTTAAGTTTGAGGTATCCGGACTAGCTATTAGTGGTCTGGTATCTTCAGTGCCAGCATTGTTCAAAAAGTGACCTATGCTTAGATTCATGTGATGAGGTGCAGGTAATGATGTTGATGGTCCATTTGTTAAGACTATATCGGTTCTAGCTGCATTCATAAGATCGGATATACTAGTGCGGGTACCAGATTCCTTTTGAGTCACATTAGTATTATTGCCTGATTCGTTGGCCATAGGCACTATCTTAAGAGCTTCTGTTGGAGAGACCAGGGGTTGCCTGGGTTGGATAGGATTAGGTTGCAACTGTATTGATGGTAAACGTGGTGGAGGTAGAGTTGATGTCGGTGTGCTAACGTTAGAAAATGAATCTCTATGACTAACAAAAGGTTGCGCTAATGTACTATCAGTGCTTACAATTCTTTTATCACTTTGATTAGAGAAGAATCCCAATGCAGGTTTTTGTTGCGATGGAATACCATTAATAACACCAATTGAATTATATTGTTCTGGTTGAATAAGAATCTGTGTTTGTTGAACAGATCCCGAACTACCCACATTTCTTTTTGAATCCAAATCTTCTACCATCGTTTTCCAGCCAAATTGTGCTGCATTTCTTTGGTAATAATTCCTAACCATTGTAGTTGATTTTGTTGACAACTTTTCTGAAATCAAAGACCATTGGGAACCAAATTGTTGCAATAATGCTGGGAATGCTTGCGCCTCTTTCACACTCCAATAACTGGATTTATGATCACTAACAATTCTATTTTTCCTTCTCTGTTGATTATCATTCTGTAATGAATCATCCGTCGTATCTAATGAATTATCAACATCATGTGTATCAACATTTGGTGCCATATCCTCGCCTGGAGTTACATGTTGAGCTAAAACATTGATTGCTTCGTAAGATCTCTTCTTTGGAATTATAATACCTTCATTATCGTCTGATATTGTTTCTTCTTTCGTCACAATATTCACTTCAGATTTATTATCCAGATGTTTGGTCTGTTTATTAATACTAGTTTCAGAAGCAACCTGCTCTTCCAAGTTATCCTGTTGCTGTGGTTGATCCTCAATTACCTCGCTAACGTGAGATTCAGATACTTCATCAGGAGTACTATCAACTTTCATATTTACAACAACTTGTTCCATCTGAGGGATATTATTTGCCTCTGGCAATGCCTTTTCAATCAATGGTTCCAAAGGAAGTGCTTTAGTTACCTGCTCTACTTCTAGTTTATTGTAATTTTCAGCGATTAGTTCTTCATGTTCAGTTGATTTTTCCTTTTTTTTACGGTTCTTAGCAGCATGACCTTTTCTTCTTTTATTCTTTTGAACCAATAGTGACTTATAATTAACTGATCTTTTAGTTTTGTAATAGTGCATAACACATTCTTCAGGTGATCTCAAACCACCCATATGACTTGAGATTTTACCAAACTTCTTTGGATGACTCAAATAGCCTTCAAGGAATAATTCATGTTCATGCTCAGTAAAATTCTCTACACCATCAGTAATCAATCTTGTAGCCCACTGATCTTTATCGGTAACCAAGTTATTCACATTTTGAAATTTGATTGCAAATTTATCAACAGGATCCAGCTCCATTACCGGAATTATTGCAGCAGCCTGAATATGTTTATAATCTGGATCAATTTGAAGCATGACATTTTCCATTTCAGTATCATCCACAAAATCTGCTCTATTTCTTCTACGTGATGAATTAGTCTGTTTCTCTTGAATGCCATTCTCTTTTTCATCATGCTCTTTTCTTTCTTCTTCTTTCTTTTTCTTATATTCTAATTCATCTTTCCTTATATTTTTATTAATTTTTTCCATCTTTTCGCAATCTTTTTCCCAAATAGTTTGGAATTGAATATATGAACTTCTCAGTGATAATGTATGTAAATCTTGATAATACTTCATCCTGTTAAACATCTTTAATAGGGTAGACCTTCTTTTCTCTTTGTGGTTCATTAAATTATTTTGAAAAAATCTGAACTCTTTAAAAGTCCTTATTGGGGTTTTCAATAAATATCTTTGCCTTGCAATAATATCCTTTCTATTCATATGTTTTAATTCCCATAGTCTTGTTTCCGTTTTATTCATTGGGAATATACACGAGTCTTGTTCTGGAAAACTTACTTTATAAGGACCTCCTTGTTCAATAACTCTCAATTTGCTCACATCAGTCTTCAGAAGTTTTGGATCCCCAATATATTCATAGTTATTCGATAAAGAAACATCCTTATTAACTTCATCGACATACAAGGGCTCTTGACTTTCACTTTCACTTACTTCATAAATATCCGAACTTGTTTTCAAATGTTTAAATTCGTCAGTTTCGTGTGTTAGCGATTCAACTTTTGTTTCAGATTTATATGGATCTAATATAGGAGTCCATAGATTACTGCTCTTTATTTCTCCTTTAGGCACAGTTTCAATGGTTGACTCTGTTAACTCACCTTCTGTTTCATCTTCAACCATTGGTTCTATTGGGGTGTTTGTTCTGCTTTTTGAAAAATCAAACTTCCGATGCTCGGCTAACATATGATCAGTGACTTCTCTTGTCGTTTGAGGTACAGAATGAATTAAGCTAGAGCCTGGTGACAATGCCCCAGATTTCATAGATTGGTATTGAGAATCATGCTTTTCAGTTTCATATTTTGAATCTTCACTGTTATATTCAATATGATTTCCATTATTATCTTGGTTATATCTGTTTGAATATGGTAATGACTCAATATTCGTACTTGAATTGGAATATTTATTATTTTGATTGTCCCAAAAATTCGATCTTTGACTCTGACTTTGAAATTGGGATGCGGAATAATTATCGTTATTTAAATTGATTGAGGAATATGATGTACCAGTTCTCCATTTATTATTTCTATTAAAAAATGATGTCGTACTATTTGGATGGGAATTTGAAGACTTTTCTGGACTTTGAACATGCGAGGAATAACTATAATTTGCATCCACATTGATAGACTCCATTGACCTAGGCCTGTGTCTATTTGATAGATATTGAGCAGATGCAGTATGTGTAGGAGTAGATGCACCGTTATATATATTATTGTTAGCATTTACAGGCGAGCTATTTGGATTATACCTACTTGGTGTATTTCGCGAGTAACGAGACTTTGTATGATCTGGTGTTTCAGAAAACTGTACCGGGTTTGGTTTTAATGATTGATTCGATGCATGAAGGGGACTTGGTTGATGTAAATATTCATTTGCATCTGGATTGTATCTACTTCCACTATGTTTACTAAAATTATTTGATGCAACCGTTGACTTACTACTGGCAGTCGGATCATATCTTGAAGGTCTACTAGAATCTAAACTAGGAACTAAATTAGTCTGAGAACTACTCATTGGTTGAGATACAGGATTACTCGTTGAAGCATCAACAGGTTGGGAAGAAGAATAACCAGAGGAATATGGTTTCACATATGGCCTCTTCGAATATGGATTCGTATGCCTTCTATTTGGATTATTAGAATAATAATACCTCTTTTGATCGCTCGACCTACGAGGAGGTGGAGGATAACCCATTTCGACTTCCTTTAGGATCTAATATAGGTTTTTTTCTCTTGTTAAACTCAGTATCAATCAACTACAACAAAAATTAGTCGTTGCAAAGTGAATTACAATAAGTAAAAACAAAGGAAAAGGGAGTCAAAACACACACAAAAAACGTGTATAGATTAAAAGTTCAACCACCAAATGGATATTATGTAACAATTATGTATTTATTACTGTTTATTTATCCAATTCTTTAAATGAGAACAATGCCTTTACACATTTGCTAAAATTGGTTTTTTTTTTTATTGACATAAAGAAATTAACAATCGTTGTTGACCACTTAAAATTCCCGTCCGCTCAATTTTTTTTTACATCAAATCATACATCGTGAACAGTGACATCAATTACAAATGCGGGTAACCAAAGATTTTGTATATGTTTGAATAATAATAGATATCATATTAAGTGACCTTATCAGGGTATTTGGTAGTTTATTACAGTATAATATGCAAGTATGTATTGTCTTATCTAAGTTCCATAATTTTTCTTTGAAAAGCTGAATGGCTTTTTTGCATTGTATCTGTTGACTCATCGGAGTTGTTCTCTGTTCAAACGAACAATAGTGTGACAGATCAATATGTCAATTTTTCATTTCTTTATGTACAAAGAGTGATGGATAATATCCATTTATCTATATATACTATTTAGATATTTTAACCTTTATATTTTCATTTCCATGTTAGTAACTTACCGGTTGCTGTGCCAGCTGCAATTACCAAATGGGTTAATTCCGCTACCATTGTTTGATCGTGTATAGTGGTATAGTCTACACTTGAGATAGCATTTAAACAAGTAATGGGATCCCGTACAGTATTGTTCAAGACATTTAGGAGTATAATACCCCACTCATTTTTATCACTAATATATAATTGATAAATTTCAATGGTACCATCCGAATAACCAACAAAATACATTTCCAATTTGTCTAAGTACATATGTCCAGCATATGGATCGGACGACTGAAAATCCAGGAAGTTTAAAGTTGTAATCTTTTTTTTCTTATTATTGATTTTGCTTGTAATATATTTCAATGTATTACAGTTGTAAAATATAAGTTCATCACCATTAGTTAACAATAAGATTGTACCATGAAGTTGTGAAATCGTTACTAGCTTCACATTTCTATGGATACATCTAATCAATTGATGCGACAACATATCCCATGCAAAAACAGTTCCTCCCGCATCTAATGTTAGAATAGTGAAATACTCAAAATAACAATGAATGCTCTTAATTTCATGTAAATGTCCATATAAAGTAGCTTTGTGTAAAAGCTTAATATTATTTTGTTCACATTGAATGGACCAGACTTTTATCAAACCGTTAATATCACCTGTAATAAATATATTCTTCTTCCAAGGTGTGAAAGCGCTTATCTCACTCAAATGTAAGTTCTTGAAGATAATTTCGTTAATGCAGATAGATCTTCTCTCGAATCTAGAAATCTTAAATTCTGAATTTTCATAATTTAGTATACCATTCATAAATGGAAACCCCTTAGCACTTGCATGTATGTTGTGACTTATATATGATATTGGTTCTTGGATATCAATTTCTTGCTTAATAGAAGGTAGCATATTAAATTGTTCGAAAATTTTAAAGTTCAACTTCAAAAATGGAATAGCCAACCGCTTTGGGTGGGGTTCTTGGAAAATTTGTAATGGAGTTTGTCCAAAGTTATGTATTATTCCCGTTAATGCTCGTCTTTCATTCTCATCATCAATCTTCTCCAGGTCAATAGCTCCTGGATAACTTAATTTATTAAAAACATTTACATTCGCCTCCGCAAACTTTCCTCTCTGTTTGTAACCAAAGATCAAATCAATCCATTCATGTAAATGTTGTGATACATAAGGACTTTCTAAAGCTTCCCGGTTCTTCGCAATAAAAATCTTAGGTTCTCCATTAGCCCAGGGTGGCAGTTTAACATCATCCACTTCCTTTCCATTTTGATCTACACCAAAACTATACTTGTTTATATTTTCAAGAAATTCTGGTAAGAAATAGAATTCTGGAACCAATTCCCTAACATCTGTAGTGTTTTCAATAGCGGCGGATCTCCAAGCCCTCTCGACAGACCTAAATAAACGGTCAGGAGGCCCAAAATGACCATCCTGAAGAAGTAAAAATGATTCTGTAAAAGGTTTCAGTCTAATCAGATAGGATGATACAATCATGGCCGAGGAATAATGTGTACCATAATGGAATGCAGGAGCATCTGAATCTTCAAAATCTTTCAATGCATTAAATCTGTCCACGAAAGTATTTTTTCTCTTTTCAGATTGGGCCCCCATTGGTTTGGATAAATCTCTAAAAGTGCTTGGATCATCTAAATCAACAGTTTCACTAGTGTAATCCGAAATAACCCATGGAAATACTGGGTATTGGGTCAAATCGTTAAACGACCTACCAGCTAATGTATTCAAAACCATAAGATAATAAAAGTTGGAGATTTTACCATTTTGCCACAACTCTGTAACCTCGAATTGATTGTTATTTTTCATATTAGGAGTTAATATAGTAACAACTTTGGATTTCAGACTTGCCTTTGATATGCCGTTTTTAGTACCTATCAAATTACTACGGAGATTTAATTCTTCCAAAACATCAGAATATAGCACGTCTAGTAAATATGGTTTACAGAGTTTTGATAATAAACGATACACTTTTCCTCTAATGTTTCTGTTTTTAAAACTAAAAAACACACTTGTGTTATCTTCGAATAAAATTTCAATCGCAACATCTCTTAAAAGGAATGGTCGTTTGGTAGCATAAGCCAACCGTTTCAAATCCCAAGATTCAACTTCTGTCGGGCCAATTTTATAACTTTGTGCGGCACCATCAGAAGTAATTAATCCAATATTAATATCTCTATATGATTCCGGAATATCATGTATATTCATCACACTTGCCTCAACATCTGAAAAGTAATAATTGCTTACAAAATATAAGTACTTTTTACCTAATATAAGGATACCTTCTTTAAGGTCTAAACCAACTACTATGCTTGAATTCCAAACATTTTCAATACAATCATCATCTTTTAATAAACGCAAAATTTTTCCATTTTCATTTTTTCGATTAAATTTGGCAAATTCGTCACTATCGGAATCGACCACTAAATCATATGAAAGGATATTGCTATTTGTTTTTTGTTTAGACATTGGCTCTTCTGAGTTTTGCAATTTATCAAGTCTATCTGGTAAAAAAAAATCGTTAATTGGATAATCGAAAGTAGGTACTAACCTTTTCTTACTTCGATTAATATTTTCAACAGCATCTAACTTCCATTTAGCGTTGGTTTCTTTATTATGCTGAATATTATGTATGTAATCGAAAATCTCCTTCAAGCGCAGATACATATCTGTATAATAGTTGAACGTTTCTTCTACATCGGAAATATAATTCTTTAACATTCTACGTCCGCTATTCGTAATATTTGATTCTACTTTCTTATTCCTCGTCTCAAACTCTCGATGAATGCTTTGTTCAGTATACAATCTATGATCCAAAATTATCTGTTTATTTTTCTCAATTCTAGCTAATAGCTCAATTTTGTCCATTTGGAATCCCGATGATAATATACCAGCCTCATTTCTACAAATATCCATGAATCTGTTCAGCTGAAAATCTGTCAAAAGATATTCCTCCAACGATAATAATATGCCCAACGATTCATCTGTATCTGTAGTTAAGAATTTCGAAAAAGAGGACATTAGTTCCTTTTTATGAGTATGATCAAGAGCTTCAGCCACACGGCGTAGATCATTTCCCCTTACCTGCAATATTTCTCTAATAGAATTAACCACACTTGATATAGATGGATTTTCATTTAATTGAAATATCAGTAACTCAATAACTGCCGCTGTTATAATATGGTTAAAAAAACCATGTCCCTTTGAAAAAAATATCTCTTTGTTTGAAGTTAAATTAAGGAAACACGTTTCAACTGATATAGAGTCCCATCTAGTTCGCTTTCTAAATTGTGAGTACATGATAAATAAGAAGAACCTTGTAAATATACTCCGTATTTCATTATGTGACTTGTTCTTGAAATAGGATATACTACTCTTGGGAGTAGCCTTGATACATGAAATTAGTATACTAAAACCACTCAAAATAAATGATGTTTCTACATTTATTGAAATAAAATATTCCAAAAAGATATTGAATAATATCGCAACATTAGAACTGATATTACTTTTTCGATAAATAGACGGATCGTTATCTAATAATATCTGAAATAATTTAGGAAGAATGTGAATAAAGAATGCGAAGTCCAAATAACCATTATTTTTTGATCCTTTTTCATTGTTTACTAATTGAAAGTTTGGAAAAATAATACCAGTGAAAAATTGCTCAAAAAGAAAACTGTTCATATTAGCCATTGTATCAAATATCGAATGTGAAATGATATCCTCAATAATGTCGATAGACTCGGAATAAACATCACTATTTTGAGATTTTTGTAAGGTAATATCTAATTCCAACAAAACATTCAAAAGACGTTTCGTTTGGTGATCGAAAGTGTTGTTTTGCAAGGGTGAATTAACATTTAAAAGGTTCTTAATTTTAATATGAATGCAAAATTTGAAAACAAATTGATTGAAATTGCAAGCAAGGTTAGTATCAATATCTTGCAAAATTGTCCAATCTAAAAGTTTCAAAGCGATAATTAACAGTTCCGGAGAGGAAATTGTCTCTAATTTTGAGGCCTTAAATTCATAATTACTATTATCGACATTGGGTTTATTTTCTAAGCCGATTGAATATTGATATAAAGTGAAAATAATATCTTCAAAATAGGATGGCTGTGAATTTCTTAAAATATGAATTAATAAAAAAATACCGTCTCCTTTCAGAAAATTCTTAAATATAATGTCATTCATTTTAAAAAGTTTGAGTAATATATCGAGAGTCTCCATTGGGCTAACTTTGTTTGTTACCTGTTGATTCATTAATAATAATATAGTTCGTGGATGGATACATTGGTGCAATACTTGAAGACTTTCTAAATCTTTGTTATGAAGAGTAGTTGAGAATACCAAATTTATAGTTTTTAAACACAATATGCTGCTTCTAATATTTTTATCCTTTAAATCAATGAATGCAGAGCTTAACAATTTTTGCACCATATCTACTGAAATGTTTGTTAAAATTAAAGATTTCATCGTATTTTGAATATCATTTTCCAGAAATGATAGATCTATGTTCAAATTCTGATCGTAAAAACTAAGTATATTGGATATTGTGTCGAACTGGACAATTTCTTGGTTGTTATAATTTGAATATTTTGATGAATTCAACAATATATTTATATGAAAAAAGATGAATCTTAGAAGTTCTATTTCAGTACTACTCACAGTTCCAATCTTAGAAGTGAAATACCATAAATCGAACTTCAAAATAAGCTCTTTGTATGCAATCTCATTCCTCATTAATATATCATTCAGAGAGTCAGAATTCAAACAAAAATTGTTTATAAAAAGTTCCATGAATTGGATAGGAAGCCCCTCTTTGAATTTTAAAACACATTTATGCAAAACATGGCCTAGCATTTCGAACCCTTTCCCTTTCTGAAACCAATTTATAAGTGTTGGTTCTCGCAAGAAAATTACCAATTCTTCGGTTAGATTATAAACTTCACTAAAGTTGTCAGATTTTTCGATTGCAGCAAAAACGAATCCAAGAAAGTTAATCGAATGAAATATTGATGTTAAATTTGAGTTTTTGTAATAATAACATTTCCCAGCTAATATATCATTTGTATCATTATTATCAAAGGCGCACATGAATTCATCTTGTTTAGATATCGATATTTCATTAGCAATATCAAAATCAAGCAGTAAATATTTTTTGTTCCAACAAATAAATTTATTGAGAAATTCATTGTAAGAAGAGTAACTTGTCACTTCCATATTTTCATAAATTTCATTAAAGAAACTTTTATCTATGTTATTAAATATTCCCTCATAGTTATATGGTGTCATAACAGAATTTTGGTACAAAGGACCTAAGAGATGCATCATCGAAATTACTTCAAAGGGAAAATGAATTTCCCAGAGTTGCAACTTATATAATTTGAAGGATGAAATCATTGAACCAACTTCAAGTTTTCTGAATGAGGGAAGGCCGCCTTCAAATAGGGATACATTATTAATGTATTTACCATCGATGTATAACGTAACTTTACTATCATTGAGTTCTATAAGTACAAAATACAATTTGTTAATTTCGAATTCGAAATCATTCCATAAAGCCATCACATACTCATCATTTGAAATACAAAATTTACCTTCTTTAATTTCTAAGAAAATATTATCTCCAATTGTGATAAACCTATTTGATGTTATATTATTAAATTCCAAGTACAGTTGAACAGTCATATATTTCTTCTCCTGATTGGAGATATTGATTGATTTATATGAATTCTCAAATTGTAAGAAATTTTGTAACGTAGGATCTGATATTTGATTACCTAGTAATTTGAGTAATTGGTGTTTACTTTTTCTTGGTATTGAATCGTAAATATTCATCAGATCTACCGGTTTACAATTAACTGATAATATTTTTGCATAAAGTTTATTATACTGTTGGCTGAGTAACGAACTATTATCGTTATTAGAGATGATCTTATTGTAAAGTTCTTCTTTGAGTTCGTCATTCAATGCTAATTTTTGTCTATTTACAAACGATATTGTTGTAACATACAATATGATTTGTAATGCTATTATATGTTCATTTATTGGCCATGAAAAGTTTAAGATATCGATCCATATGTTAATATTTGAAAAAATAATGTTATCATCTACAGAATCAACTTGAAATAAAGTTTCCATAGATTCTTCCACATATGAGTCTAACAAAGCCTCCTCAATCGTTTCCTTTGTATCATTATACGGATAATCTTCTACAATTGACAACAAATCATCCTTTACCGATGTATTAGTTTCATCAACTTGAACTAAAGATAGGGAACTAGACAGTAATTCTATTAACTCCACGGAAGTTTCCTGCATGTGTCATTTGTAAACTTGATTTTTGATCGGTTGATCCAGTTTAATACTCTTGAATAGCCATTTATCCACAGGTTCAGTTATATTGTGCGTGTGTGTATATATCCTTTAAACCTTGAACGATTTCCCTTCACGTACAATTTCGTATCACCTGACTAAAGGTCGCAAAATATCGACAATAACAAAAACCAAAAATCAAAAATCTACCTAATGACAAATGGCTAATGGTTATATAGAATTGTAATATATACATACAACACATACAATTATAATGACATATAACGTTTCACTTAGACACTTACTTTCTTACAATTATAGGACAAGAACTAGACAATATAGTACAATACAAGACGAATTGACAATTCCAAGCAAACAAAAGAAATGTAACATATCAATACCAAGCACAACACAACTATTATACACAGCGATCATATAACAAATACACACACACTCTCTCTCGATCTGTCCTCTCATTGCAACCACCATAACTAACCCTAAAATCTCAATCAACTTTGCGCATCGTACAAGATTTTCCAAAGCGAAACGCACCAGGCGGCCGCTTTCAACTTTTTTTTTTTTCTCTTTCGATGGAAAGTTCACTTCTGAAAAATTTCACTTGTTATACAATAACTGTTACTAGTTTATTTAATATTCTCTATCTAATTATTTAAATAAGAACATCATACAAGGAAAACTAAGAATGTCTACCGTCCAAGCCCGTGACAACTCCCAAGTTTTTGGTGTTGCTAGAATTTTTGCTTCTTTCAACGATACTTTCGTCCATGTTACCGATTTATCTGGTAAGGAAACTATCGCCAGAGTTACTGGTGGTATGAAGGTTAAAGCTGACAGAGATGAATCCTCTCCATACGCTGCCATGTTAGCTGCCCAAGATGTTGCTGCCAAGTGTAAGGAAGTCGGTATCACCGCTGTCCACGTTAAAATTAGAGCTACTGGTGGTACTAGAACCAAGACCCCAGGTCCAGGTGGTCAAGCTGCTTTAAGAGCTTTAGCTAGATCTGGTTTAAGAATCGGTCGTATCGAAGATGTTACCCCAGTTCCATCTGATTCTACCAGAAAGAAGGGTGGTAGAAGAGGTAGAAGATTATGATTTTCAGGTTGTATATATATTTATATAAATATTTTACTGTGTACCTATCATCTCTAATCTAACAAGCTCACTAAATATCCATTTAGTTTACTAATAATATCATTTTTTTAATTGATTAAACTCTATTACTATTTTACATATTACTATTGAAACTAGAATAAATTTGTGACTGTTCTCTCCACATACAGTGGTGGACAGGTGTATGTACGAATGTTTTTCCCATTTTTTTATAAAATATTTTTTTCAAAAATGGAAGAAAAAAAAATGCGTCCATCGTACGGATCCTACCCAACCTGTTTGTGCGATGTGCGAAACGAGCTTTGTAACCCTGTAACCATCATTGGTATTGCAATTGGAATTGCCAATACTGATGCTGTTGCTAGTGATTCGCATCTGTGCAATCGCAGAGTAACAGTGAATCTATGTGATATTAAAGAACTTGGATTGGTTTGTTAACAGATATTTCTAGATTCAAAATAAAGATACCTATATCAATCTAGTATAATGGCTGTATGTTAAAGATGTTATCCATTTCTGAAAATGAATTATCAAACGTGAAACTTTAGAACAAGAGGTACAATCCAGTAAAATAAAAAAGAATGAAAAACCTCCTATGATGGACACAGGAATAAGTTTATTAAGATGAATATTACTATAAAAGTGGAAAATCTGTATCACTTAGAATAGATGAAATTTGAATAGTTCATAACCAAGGATAATCAAGGAACTAATAATAAAATGTAAAATGTCATAGCTTTCGATAATTCATAGAATCATACCTATATTGAAATATTTTCTTTACTAACATATTCTATCATTCTGTTCAATAAATTATACTATCATTTGTTGTACAGTTATAAATTTTCATACAGGCTCAAAAATCTTTCAAGATCAAGCAAAGATTAGCTAAGGCTAAGAACCAAAACAGACCATTACCACAATGGATCAGATTAAAGACTAACAACACCATCCGTTACAATGCCAAGAGAAGACACTGGAGAAGAACTAAGATGAACATCTAAGCGGTCTCACAATATATTAAATTTTCAATTCTATATTTTATCATCTTTTTAATATAATTCAGATGACATGACTGTCTTACTGTCTCTAACGGATTCTTTACGGGAATAATTAAATACATATAAATAATCTTTATATATACTTCTATTTAGTTTAAAGGTTTGTTGATATATATCTATCTCTTCATCGTTATTATGTAAAATATCGTGATGCGAGTTCGCTTTGTTCGCCTCTTTCTCTGGTGCGGGATAGGGGCCAGTGTAATGCTGTTCAAACTACCACCCATTTATATATATAGTATTGAAATGGAAAACAACCTATAGTATACATTTTACATATAGTATAATAGATCAATTCGTTAATTTGCCAGTGCATATTTTGTATAAGAATATATTTATTGAGAAGTTTATGGTTTTTAACTAGTGTTGCGTTACACTTACTCTTTTTATTCAAAATCTAACTGCAAAATATTCCAGAAGATTCTTTTGCGAGGGAAGCATAAGCTAAAGAAGTTATACAAAAAACATATTACGTACTTGAGATACTGATACATTGCCTTAGATTATTGGAATAGTTAATACACATACTTTCTTTTCATCATTAGTGTCAACTGAAATCTACAATTATTAGTTAAAATAAAAATACTATCGATTCAAAATGGAAAATAAACGTCAAGTAAGTGGAAATTCCATAGTAATTCCAGATATAATTGATCCTGGTATCACAATTCCAATATTTGATGATGTACCAGAAGAATCAAATGATCAGTTAAATTCACAACAACCACAGAAAATAGGTTCTTATAGAACCCGTGCTGGTAAATTCTCAAATACTTTAAGTAATTTACTGCCATCAATTAGCGCAAGACTACATCATGCTAAGAAGAACTCTAATGGCAAAAATGCAGGAGATGTTACACCTATGGAAGATACAATGGAATCAGATTTAGAATATAAAATGACAAATGGAATGACAATTAACACTGATAATGAGAAATTGAAGAAATCTAGGGATGGTATAACAATTGGAATTTCTGGACCTGTCTCACCACAACAAGAATCTGATAAATTAGTTCATTTTCCATCTACCACAGATTATTCATTGAATCCACCAAGGCAATCAAATGATTCTTTCATATTTAATACAGCTTTTGGCCAACCAATGAACAGAACCAGAAATAATACTATATCTTCACAAATAACTTCTATTTCCTCTATAGCTCCAGGTCCAGTTTCTGCAGGTGCAATTTGGAGTAATAATAATTTAACCATGAATGATCCATCGTTACAACAACAACAAACCTATATGAAACAGATGAATACTCCAACTGCGCCATCTGTTCATGAATATCAAAAATCTGCATACTATGATTCTTTGGTGTCTCCCCCAAATAATAATTTAGTAGCTGATAATATTTCAATGAATCATAAGACTGGAAACATGTTAAACGTACCTGGAAATACTATCAGATTGAACCCTGCGACTACAAGACCCAGGTCAACTTCTAATGCATCAAGTGTTTACACAGATGCCGCACAATTTGATCAACAATCTACATATTCGCATACCCAGTCAATATATACCAACAATCATGCATACCATGAAACTCCATTGGTTATGGATGATGTCAATCCAGGATCAATCAATTGGGTGTCTAATGACCCAAATGTACCATCGATTAATCAAATTTCAAATTTATTACCGACAAATACGATTTCAATTTCCAATGTTTTTCCTTTACAAGAGCAACAACCTCACTTAAATAATGCAATTAACTTGACCTCCACCTCATTGGCTACTCTTTGTAGCAAATTTGGCGAGGTTGTTTCAGCTAGAACCTTCCGGGGTATTAACATGGCAATTGTTGAATTTACCTCTGCAGAAGCTGCAGTCGCCGCATTGGAAGCGTTACAAGGAAAAGAGGTGTCTATGATAGGTTCTCCAAGTTTTGTTGCTTTTGCAAAGATTTTACCAATGCATCAACAATCTCAATACTATTCTCAACAAACCTCTAATCAACCGGAACCAGCAAGCCAGCCATTATTACAAGAACAGTTGTATAATGGCTCTGTAACACTCCAACAACAAGGTAATGTTTCAATTCCTGTATTTAATCAATATCAGCAACATGTACACTCACAGCCACAAAATCAATACTTGCAGCAGTCTCAATCACATAATCAACAGTACGGACAAACTCATATTTCGCATAATAGCCAATATCACAATAATTCTATTGAAAGAGAACAATGTCCATTTCCATTACCTCCACCTTCAATTAAGAATAGAATGAGTGAATTAGAAACTATAATAAACTCCTTCGATATAAAGAATGATGATTCACAAATTAAAAATTTACTAGTTGGTGTTGCTAACTTCAAGGGTACTGCTGATACAAGTAATTTTGGTCCATTACCTGAACCTATTACTTCAAAAGAATTTGAAATATCTAAATTAAGAGAGTTGCGTAAGGCGATCGATAGTGATACAATGTCAGAAGTAGAATTAGAGCAGCTGGCTATGTGTATGTTAGAGGAGTTACCAGAATTAAGTTCTGATTACCTAGGTAATACCATTGTTCAAAAACTGTTTGAAAGTTCGTCTGATATTATTAAAGACATCATGTTGAGAAAGACCCATAAGTATTTGACTTCAATGGGTGTTCATAAGAATGGTACGTGGGCCTGTCAAAAAATAATAACAATGGCACATACTCCAAGACAACTTCAGTTAGTTACTGACGGTATCAAGGACTATTGTACACCATTATTTAACGATCAATTTGGGAACTATGTCATCCAATGTGTTTTAAAATTTGGGTTCCCTTGGAATAACTTTATTTTTGAAAGTATCATTGCTAATTTTTGGACTATTGTTCAAAATAGATATGGTGCAAGAGCTGTCAGGGCATGTCTAGAAGCACATGATATTATAACTAAAGAACAAACGTTAGTTTTGAGCAGCATTATTATTCTTTATTCTGAATATTTGGCTACCAATGCAAACAGTTCTTTATTATTGACATGGCTTTTAGATACATGTGTGTTGCATAAGAGATATACAATATTGGCATCAAACATAACAAAACATATAGTTGAATTATGCCATCATAGATTGGCATCTTTAACTATCTTAAAAATCTTGAATTTAAGAGGTGATGATGAGGCTAGGAAAATTACATTACAAGCTATATTTGGTGATTTAAAATCAGAAGAGCCACCAAATTCATTAAAATCAATATTAAATGATTCAAGTTATGGCCCAACATTTATATACAAGGTTTTATGTATGCCATTATTAGAGGAAGATATAAGGGCTCATATTATTCAACAAGTAAGGAATGTCGTTAAAGATTCACCTTCTGCCCAACAGCACAGACGTTTAATGGAAGAAATTGGATTTACCCCAACCACATCTCAGGTACAAAATAATCAAATTAATCAAAATAAATATATTCATCGTAAGACAAGTAGTAATATTGCATTTAACCCAGAAAACGCTGGTCACATGAGACTTCCATCCACTTCAAGTATTCGTAGCAGCGGTTCCAGAAAATTAAATGTTGTTCAACCATCGCAACCACCACCACCACTACCTGCGCAAGTAATGAACACCTCATTACAGGCACAAGTTGTAAACACACCAAATTCCAGTGTATCTGATGGTTCGTATTCGAATTATCCAGGTGTATCCTCTGGTGGCTTCTTCGGCTATTATTCCAACAACAACAACAACAGTCTAAATAATAGTAATATCGATAATGATGATATAGTAAACAAATTAGAAAAATTGAACTTAATTAATGGAACCCATCTACCATTACCTCAACTAAGTTTCAGAGGACGTGTAAATAGCAATGCGAACAATGCCAGCAACAAGGCCGTTGACACAGGATCCCTCACGGACCAATAAACCATGATACCCATATATATATATATATGTATAATCACTAAATATATTATTAATTTCATACTGCTATAACAAATACTATCCTTTAAGCCTATTATTCTTATGGAATTGGCCCTGAAATTAAGGCTTAATTAGTCCGGGTTATGTTTGCGAAATTTCCTAGTGAAACATTTTTGTGCGATTATGGCAAATCCCATAATTGAGTCTGACCTAATTGAAATGTGTGCAAAATGAATCAAGGTGTCTGTATCTTAAAGAGTGGTTCACGTATTGCAATAACATCCACTATAGGAGCAAATTTGGTCTTACGGTAATCATTATCGTGAATGTATTAAGGGCACATTAGATTAATTATTGTTGCATCGATTTTTTTTTTCATCCTATAGTTTTAAGTTTTATAAGGTTTAGGGTAGTGCTCGACTCTTAATAACAATAAAAGCTTAAATAAAATTGCATTATTTAATCCTTAAAAGAACTGAAGGTACGTTATTCGAGTATATTGTTTGTGTTATTATTTTTAGGATAGTTACTTTAATTTCATCCTCACTCTCTTTTTGTGCTTTATTATACCGAAATAAAATATGAATGGCAACTTTAACTATTTAAACGAAAATCATTCCGATTTCAATACTGAGCATAATACAGATACAGGAAACGCAGCATGGGATACTGATAGATCAAACAATATATCTAGCTCGATATTAGATTTTTCTAATACAAATTTAAATACAGTATCTCCAAACCAAACTAGATCAAATCATATTACGAATAGCCCAATGGAAACACTTGTTGAATTACATACTCGTGCAAGCTTTAACCCAAACATGAGCCAATCACCTTCTTCATATTCTACTGATAGTAATGGGAACAGTTTCATGACAGGGATTCAATTATCTGTAGGTCCAACAATGAACAATTTAAATGAAGAAGATATGGAAAAGATACGACTATTTCAAAATATATTACAAACGAAAGTTGAAAATTTTTTATCTGTAATAGAAACTAGACGTCGTCTTATATTAAATGATATTGAATTGGATAATCTAAAACTAAAACAGATGCAAATTGCAAATACACCACAGACTGCAAATTATTTAAATAAACTTCAAAAGATTAGACTAAGAGCTATCGAAACAGAAACTGTAGAATTACAAAGATTAAGATTAAAAATACAAAACATTGTACAAGAATATAAAAAAGCTATATCAGAGTATAGTAACGCAAAATTTCAAAATAGCAATGTCGAGAATCCAACTGATAGGTTTCATCAATGGATAGAATCCCTAGATTTAGCAGAGAGTTCTAAATTAACAGAGGGGCTTCAAGAATTATCCAATTATTCTAAACAATTGGTAAATTTATTACACTCAGAATCTTATCTTTCATCGCATAAATTTCCTAATGACGTAAGGAATAATAATCTAAATAGATATACACCAGCTGTAAAATCACAAAATATGTTCCCATTGCATGAACTACCGTCTGAAATATTGCATTTAGTTTTAGATAGATTAAGTCCAAGAACAGATACGGTAAATTTACTGACTGTTTGTAAACTTTGGGCTTTAATCATTGTAAAAATCCTCTATTATAGACCTCATATTAACAAAAAGCAACAATTGGATCTGTTTTTAAGAACCATGAAACTAAGTGCTGATGAAACAGTCTTTGATTATCGTCTGATGATTAAACGCTTAAATTTTTCTTTTGTTGGTGATTATATACACGATAAAGAATTATATTACTTCGTTGGATGCCACAATTTGGAAAGATTAACTTTAGTGTTTTGTAAGAATATTACTAGTGCTCCAGTTTCAGCTGTGCTAAAAAATTGCAAATTTTTACAAAGTGTTGACATTACAGGAATTAAGGATGTCCAAGACAATGTATTCAATACATTATCCAAAAGTTGTCCTAGAGTTCAAGGGTTTTATGTACCCATGGCTAAAACTGTTAGTTTTCAAGCCTTAAATAACTTTATTATCCATGCTCCGATTCTAAAAAGAGTTAAAATAACGGGAAATACTAATATAAACGATGACTTGGTTTCCTTATTAGCAGATAAATGTCCGATGCTGGTCGAAGTTGATATTACAGGAAGTCCAAATGTGCACGACGAAAGTTTAATGAAATTATTTTTAAAATTGCCTCAATTAAGGGAATTTAGAATAACATATAATTCAAATATAACAGACAAGTCATTTTTAGAGTTAGGAAAGACGTTAACCCAATTACCAGCCTTAAGATTAATTGATCTATCTAGTTGTGAAAACATTACCGATAAGTCAATTGAGAAATTGGTTAATCTTGCTCCTAAACTAAGAAATGTGTTTTTAGGAAAATGCAGTAGGATTACTGACACTTCTCTATTCAATCTAGCTAGATTAGGCAAAAATTTACAAACTATTCACTTTGGACACTGCTTCAACATAACTGATCAAGGTGTTAGGGTATTAGTACAATCTTGTCCCAGAATTCAATATGTTGATTTTGCATGTTGTACTAACCTAACAAACAGAACATTATACGAATTATCAGATTTGAGTAAATTAAAGAGAATTGGTTTAGTTAAATGTTCTCAAATGACCGATGAAGGGTTATTGAATATGATTTCTCTTCGTGGAAGGAATGATAGTCTTGAAAGAGTCCATCTATCATATTGTTCAAATTTAACAATTTATCCAATATATGAATTACTAATGGCCTGTCCACGTTTATCACATTTATCTCTGACAGCTGTCCCATCTTTTTTACGTCCCGATATAACAGCATTTTGTAGACCTGCTCCAAGCGACTTTAGTGATAATCAGCGTCAAATTTTCTGTGTCTTTTCTGGAAAGGGTGTGCATAAACTTCGTCATTACCTAATGAGTTTAACAACTCCTACAACCAGTCCACAA
This sequence comes from Kazachstania kunashirensis, assembly GCA_003708465.2. Lineage (NCBI taxonomy): Eukaryota > Fungi > Ascomycota > Saccharomycetes > Saccharomycetales > Saccharomycetaceae > Kazachstania > Kazachstania kunashirensis. The sequence continues at coordinate 36,025 of PPOH02000250.1, forward strand.
ACTGATATCAATGAAGTACTCTCAAAATACATCATCTCAAATAATTTATTACAGCCTTCTGAAAGTTTAAATACAGGTATTGAGAGAATTTCCAATGATTTAAATCAAGATTCGGCTGCTATTTTAGCGGCTTCGGGGTTGAGCCAGATACCTGGTCTCAATAGTGATTTCAATTTTCAAAATGTTGGCTTTGAAGGGTTAGATAATATTTTTAGCTGGTATGCTAATGATTTGGATACTGTCAAAATGAGAAATGAAGAAATTAACCATTTATTATCATTGGTTGATCAGAAGTTTTGTGATGATCCTTTCAATGTAGATTATGATGAAAGAGACGGTGATATTGTTCCTAGTGCATCGACGGATTTAAATAGTGAAATGTGTCACATTGTTAGAAAATATCATGAACTTGATGAAAGAGTGGATGATTTTGAGGTAAATGTTGCAAGCTTAGCAAGAGTACAATTCCAATTCACAGGATTTTTATTACATGAAATGGCTCAGATTTATGTACAAATGATTGAGTTAAACAGACAAATAACTGAGGTTCAAGATAGAGTTTTCAATTCAAGCATTGATAAAGACAAAAAAGGTTTATATATTTGGAAAATCATTTTTGTTGATAAATTTGTCGAACTATTACACAAATATAAAATCTCAACTGTCGTACTAAGAATTTATCTAAGAGACAGTATCACTTTATTAACCAGACAAAGAGAACTTGCATTAGCAAGTGAAAGAAATATGTGGCAAGAAGATCCTGTTAACAACGATAGATCGAACACATCTATTGAAGGAAATAACGACAGTGATACAGTTGATAATTCAAATGAACAAATGGTTGATGATAATAATATTAACGGTAATAACGAAATAAATCAAATGGCTACTAGAAACTTTTGGAGACAACTTGATGAAAGAACACCATTGACACCTGATCAATTAAGAGCAATGCAATTCGGTTTAGGAGACCCTATGGCTATAAATGAAGCAAGATTACAAGCCAATCAGGAGGAATTAGGTGATGTCCAGATGGATGAACATTCTGAGACACCAGATGATGATAATATTTTGCATAATAACAGTTAACAATTTAGTATATATTCACATTTAAATTATATATCGACCTCATACATAATATTCGACATGGTCACATGCACTCAATTTATATTGAAAATTGAAACAATTATTAATATTTTTTTATATATATCCTATAGGAACCTGCAATACTGATCCTAGGAACCACTATTTAATCATTAGATAATTTAAGAATAAGCAAACCTGTATTTCATTCAAATTCTATTTACCTACTATTTACCAATATTAAAATTATTCGAGAAATTAAGCAGAAAGTCATCGTTTTTCTCGTTGTCAATATCAATTGACTTTATTTGTTTAATTAGATCAGAATATTCATCTTTTAGAACATTCTGTTTCTTTTTTAAATCATTCACAAATACCTGGTGATTTACCTTAATTTTATCCTGGATCCATAATTTGAATGTCATTCGTTTCTCTAGTTCTGGCATCTTATTCATATAGAAATTTAGATCTCCATCCACATCATTATTCAATGTAGCATCACTATGGTTAATATATCTAAGTAAATCATGCAAATACCTTTTTGCTATACTTCTATCCTCGTCCAATTTCAACAGCTTATCTATTGTTCCGGTATCATCCAACGGTTCTTTTATTACGCTTTTTATGATACTGTCTGAATGTTTGGTACTTATCATATCTGGTGAGCCTGTTAAAAAGTGATCCGATTTAAATTTATTTTCATCAAATGTTCCATGCGACAGTTCAAGCTTTGTATTATTATTGAAGCTAATATCATCTATACTTGCATTTGATTTTTCATCTGTTGATACCTTTACCCTAGGGGTAGATGACACCTTATTAAATGGTGAAGAAACACCAATAGGTTCACCCTTTGTAATTTCTCCAATATTGTTTTGAGTTCTTTCTGTATTATCTGAAGGAATTAAATTTTGTATACTTGAACTATGATTTGTAATGCTCTGAATTTTACCATTTTTAGAGATGCCTAAGACGTCGATACTTAGCTGGATATTCTTGAATGGGTATTTTGCTAATGTGTTGTGGACTTGCGATAGGTGTAGATGATTCGCTACTATCAGAATCAGAAGAACTCAAGGAGGAACTTAAAGAACTCAATTCTGCATCAATTTGAATAGACTCTAATTTGGTCTTTAACTCAGTTTCATTTTTATTGATGCCCTTTTCATGTCTATCTAATGCCTGCTTCGTCAATGGGATGCTTCTGTAACTTAAAGATCTGTCAGCTAAACTTTTAGATTCCGGTAAAACCTTATCTAGTGATGTTTGATGGTGGTGATTTCTATCAATAGTATTCTTTTTGATAGTATTAAATCCAGAAGTTTCAAATTCAGAGGGTAGAGAGGGATTGGGTTGATTTTGGTAGTTGCTTCTAGATGGGGTTCCTTGGGCAGCTCCCAAATCTGATAATGCTGTTACGTATTCAGGAGATGATTTTCCTCTTGAAGATTTAGTATCCGGCAATAACTCAATCTTCTTATCGAGAAACAAAGTTTTCGGAGTTGTATGTGAATGTGATGAATCTCTGGTAGTTGGTAACAAATTGTTCTTGTTTTTGAGTGGTGAGGGTGATTGCGATGGTTCCATTGACTGCGGATTCATTGTGTTAAGCACGGGTAAATCAAATGTGCTATGACCTTGGTTACTAAAGCTAAATACATCGCTCTCATCATTATCATCAAGTAACTTATTAGATCTCTTTAATTTGTTCTTTTTTCTTATAACATGATCCTCAAAATTTACAGTGACAGTTTTAGTATCATTATTGTTTGGAAATGATTCTGAATCGGCATTAGCAAAGGAAAAATCACTTGATGAAATACGCCTTGGAGAGGACTTTAGTAATTTTCTCTTTTTAGTTTTTGTTGGTGATCTAAATGAGTCCTTTTGATTTTTTAATGTATTATTTGGTAGTATATTCTCCTCCAAATCTCTTTTCCTATCCACAGTGGAGATGTTTAATGATGAATCATTATTTTCTTTTACCACATCTTGGGTACTATTAAACATTTCTACATGATGAATCACTGATTCTCTAGAAGGACGTTCTTCAATGTCACTATAGTCATGATGAAACTTTTTCACAAAGTCAGTTGTAAGTGTTGGAATACTTTCTAAATTCTGCAACGTTTTAAAATAGTAACAATTTCCCTTACTACATTCTTTAAAATGCAATTCAATTGGTGAAATATTGGAAGTATTCTTATCTAATGGGATCATTACAATTTTTTTACAATATATACAGAGACATACTATCGCACTAGTAATAGAATCATAATGCGGTATCTTTTCTTTGAAACCTGAAAAGGATGAATCATATTTAATTAGACCGGCTCTAATTATATCATTGAGATTAATCTTTCCATTAATATTATTATCATTGAGTGTATTATTTAACAGAGTTTTCTTGAATAGGTTGAATATGGATGATTGGAATGGCTTATTGAAGAATCGGTCGTTCAACCAATCTGAAGTACCTAAATTGAATCTTTCATCATTCAATAATTTTAATTTAAGATATGACATCAGACAATTAGTTTCATTTCCATCAATATGCAGTAACAAAACGTTAGACATGGTATCGAGAACATCTTTACTTTTTGATCTGCACGATTTTAAGCCATAGGTGCTTCTATTACAGTAAATACACTTAATAGAATCTGCCTGTATCTTATTTTGTTGATTTGAAGATGGATAGAAGTAAAATCCTAACTTTGCTAAATAATCAGAAGGTATGACTTTGTATCTCCATGAGTATTTCTTTTTGTTTACTATGTGTGGTTTGCGAAATGACTCGAGTCTTTGCTTCTCTTCCACATATTGCGATAACAGAAGATCATCCATGGCTAATTTAAATAGATAATATCACCAATTTATAGAAACAATTTTTTTCTGGTTTGTTGTATCTTTTGTCCTAAATTACATACATCTATCTATCTATTGTTAATGCTGATTAATTTTCGTGAACTATAAATATAAGAAATTTAAGATAAGAAAAGAGAGAATTTATAAGGGACCACCTGGGATCAGAATGAAAAGTTGCATAAAAGAGTTTTAAAGATCGTGGGAAAATGTTGATGGTACGTAACAGACGGATGTTACTGAGCATATGTGTTTCAGTTCTTGGATTGTTTGCACTCTACAGCATATTTAAGGATGTGGGATTGGCTCTGACCTCGAAGGCTGTGATTAGGGAGAAGAATGCGGATAGCAATACAATGACTAATGTGGCACAGGTTGCAGTTGAAGACACTAGTAACGGGAAAGGAAATAGTGATGCTACGATCAAAGATGATTTGAAATTGAAGGATTCGATTATGCCATCGATGCCAGATGCAGAATCGAAAAAGGCATTAGGAAATGCCTCTTGGAAGTACTTTCATACGTTGCTGGCTCGATTTCCCGATGAACCTACGATAGATGAACGTGCAAAACTGAAGAATTTCATTCAGTTGTATGCTGAATTGTACCCTTGTGGGGAGTGTTCATACCATTTTGTGAAAATGATCGAGAAGTATCCTGTACAAACTAGTAATAGAAAAGCGGCTGCTTTGTGGGGTTGTGATATACATAACAAGGTGAATGCATATTTGAAGAAAGAGATATATGATTGCAGTACCATCCTCGAGGACTACGATTGCGGTTGTGGTGATGATTCCAATAATTAAAAATTTTTCGATTTTGATATATAAGTGTGTATATATAGATATTTTAATATAAAGTAATGCCGGTAATAGTGTCTGATAGTGTCTTGTTATACAATTGTGCAACAACCAGCTGATTGTGCAGATGCAGGATGTCTGTTTGCTCTGGTCATTTTCAAACTGTTTCTGAAATGGTTTACACCTGGATCTGGATAGCCCCATATATCTGGCAGCACATAATCCACATTGTTCAATGTGTAGTTGATCACAGACAGAGATGCGTTCGATGCAGTTATCCTATCCCTGCCAAGTTCGTTTCTCAATTTACCATTTAAATCGTTAATTCTCTTCAACTTCAGATACTTGATCCTCAGTGCCAGTTGTTGCTGCTGCTCCGTGGGTATATCCTGTGCCATCGTGTTTGCTCCTACCCCCAACTCCATATCAGACAACTGACAACAGCAAACAACTACCCCCCCATTATATAACAGTGTTCCCAAACCTTTTAGTTCGAGATTGGAAGAGATGAACCTCAAAACTGTCACTGAAACAGATCGTCTGCGGTGATGTCGAACCCACAACAATGGCCATCCACACCCTGTCTGAAGGCCCAACAGCACTAATACTCGATGTGAAACATTGCATGGGGAGCCAGCAACACCATCGTCCATCAATATGGCAGTTTCAACAGTTGTTTATATATTATACTTGTGTATATTCTATAAATTGGTGATTTATTACGCTCTACACAGTGCGGTGCAAGGATGCAAATTAGCTTATTTTATATGTAAAATTAAAATAATAATAGGATAAAATGAATCAATAGTTTGACAACTGTTGTTAGGAGTTCTGTGTCTTGGAGGGGGAATTGCAGTATACATAATGTCAAGTATTGTTAGGAATGGTGGTATTCCACCACAGCCGGTTACAGAGAGGAATTTCACTACACACTTGTCTTATGACGAGAGTACCAACTCTATTGCTTACCCATGTGGTAAGTCAGCTTTTGTTCGTTGTTTGGACGACACACCAGATGCAAAAGTTCCCAAAATGATCCAATTCACTGGTCATGGTGGTGCCAATGTCACAGTGGTCAAGTTTTCCCCGGTTAAAGGGTCGCAATACGTTGCATCCGGTGACGATCAAGGCAGAGTTATTGTCTGGGGTTGGAATATGAATGATACAAACAATACCGTTGAGATAAATATTAAATCTGAATTCGTTGTCTTGGCTGGGAAAGTTACTGATATATCATGGGATTTTGAGGGCCGTAGACTATGTGTGGTTGGTGAAGGTAAAGATCGTTTCGGTGCCTTCATTTCTTGGGATTCTGGTAACTCATTAGGCGAAATAACTGGACATTCGCAACGTATTAACGCCTGCCATTTCAAACAGTCGAGACCAATGAGGGCCATCACGGTTGGTGACGAAGGTGCAGTGGTATTTTATCAGGGTCCACCTTTTAAGTTTAGTTCCAGTGACAGAGTTCATCATGATCAAGGTAAATTTATCAGAGATGTTCAATTCTCTCCAGACAGTAGCGATTTTGCATTGACTGTGAGTTCTGATAGAAAGATTGCTTGTTTCGATGGTAAATCAGGTGAATTTCTTAAATATATTAGTGATGATTCAGTACCAATTAATGGTGGTATTTATGCTTTATCGTGGTTGGATGAAACATATTTCGCAATTGCTTGTGCAGACGCCTCTATTAAAGTATTCGATGTAAATGAATCCAAATGTATCCAAAATTGGATATTACCAAATGCTACACTTAACGATACACAAGTTGGTATTGTTGCCACTAAAGATAATAACCTAATTTCTCTTTCCCTTGACGGTTCATTAAATTTCTTCAAATTAGGTGAAGACAAAATGATAAAATCCATCAAAGGTCATAACAAAGGTATTACTAGTTTAACTGTTAATCCATTAGTTTCGGGATCCTTTGATGGTAACATTGTTGATTGGGAAGCAGAACCTACAATTTTATACAATGAACATTCAAATTTAATTGTCTCCATTGATTCAACAGCATATCCAAAGATTGCTTCTGTTTCTTGGGATGACACATTGAAGATTAATGGAACCACAGCTTATGAATTTAAAGAACAACCAACAATTGGACAAGGAAATTCAGATAGTATAACAGCCATCGTAACAAGTAACGACATGTTACAAATAGTAAACACTGTTGAAGCAAAAAATATTGGCGAATTGAAATTAACCGAACAAGCAACAGCTGTTGGCATTTCCAACGGTTTTGTCGCTGTCGGTTACCAAAACTCAAAAGCTATTGAAGTATTCAAGATTGGTGATCTATCTGTTAGTTATAAACTACCTACTCCATTACGCGCGACCCCATCATCCATTTCAATTTCTCCAAGTGAAAAGTATTTGGCTGCAGGTGATGTCTCCGGTAAGATCTTATTATTCGATTTGCAAACTAAAGAACTTAAGACCTCCAGATGGGCGTTCCACACAAGTAAGATCAACAGTATGAGCTGGCAACCGGTTGCCGATGCAGATCAAGAAGAGGACTTTATTGCCACAGGTTCATTAGATACAAATATCTGTGTTTATTCTGTCAAGAGACCTATGAGAGTCATTAAATACATGAACGCCCACAAGGACGGTGTTAACGTGGTAGCATGGAACGACAGCAACTCCTTAACCACTGCTGGTTCCGACGGTTGCATCAACACCTGGACTGTCAACTTTGAATGAAAGAATGACACTTTGTAAGACATATAAAATGTATAAAACAAAATAAAATGTATAACTAATTGTCGTTATAATAACACAAGTCAAAATGTTGCAATATCAATATTTTTAATGCGCGAACGAAAATATTGGCGATTTGCATAAACAAAGTGAAAATCAATTGTAACAGTTAAGAGAGAAACATATGAATGAAGTTGCAGAGGAGGCAATAAAGCAAGAGACTATAGATTTGACAACTGCTGAACAATGACATCCAGAAGTTCACGTTCCAGTGCAGGCAGACCAAATTACGCTATTGGCAGTGAGGGGTTAGATATCCCAGAAGATACTTTCAACGATGATGATTACAGTGAAGATGATAAAACAAACAAAAGAAGTAGAGCCTATAATGAAGAAGAAGACGACGACAATGCCAATGATGAGGATGAAGAGGATGATGATGAAGATGATGAAGATGATGATGACCATAATGAAGATGTCCGATCGAAACAGAGGAACTCTTTAGTAGACAGAGCATCGTTTAGAACCGGTAGACGTGGTAGGCCACCAAAGAGAAAATATAACGTTGCCGATGATGATGATATGAACTCCAGAACTGATGCATCTGAATCTGATAGTTCGAGAAGTAATTCGATGATATCTGGATTTCCTCCAGCAAAGAGAAATCATCTACCTTATCCCGTGGATAAAGACGGTAACCCAGTTCCAGTGTTAAATGAAGAATACGATTTACCAGAGGACATAGAAGGGGAAACTAAGATTAATAAAGATGGTGATCTATTGGGGGGCAGAAAATTTTTGGTTCGTTCATTTACTTTATCTGATAAAGGCAATAGAAAATTTATGTTATCGACAGAACCAGCCAGAATTGTTGGATTCAGAGATTCTTATCTTTTCTATCAATACCATCCAAATTTATATAAATTCATACTATCACAAGAGCAGAAAAACGACTTAATTGATCGTACTATATTACCATATTCATATAGAAGCAGACAAATTGCATTAGTTACAGCAAGAAGTGTGTTTAGAGAATTTGGTTCCAAAGTTATTGTGAATGGTAAAAATATAACAGATGACTACTACGCATCAAGCTTACGCGATGAAGGTAAAGTCGTTGAGGGTTCACTCTCCAGGGAGCCAGTTCCAAAACTTCCAGTTAAACCAGTAGATGGAATTGAATATTATGAAAATGGAGTCAATCCAGCAAAGAATGCCGTCGAATTTTTTGAACGCAGGAACCAACCTAGTCATCATAATGCAAATACTACACTAACAGCTAGTTCTAATCAACTAAATTCTACAAATTGGTTATATCAACATGCAGCTGCCTGTAGTAGATTTAACAGTGATATGTATTATGATAGGGTTCGTGTTTTACTGATTGATCAACAAGGTTTAAGAGATCCATATACAAACGTTTTACATATACCATCTGGGACACAATCAACTAAAATTCTGGGTTATTATAAAAAACAGAGTAACAAGCCATTACCGAATGATGCATCTATTGAATATGAAACCATAATTCAAGATAAAAATGCTCTCAGACCTAGAACTGGTATTAATGATATATCGAGAGAAATTTATGAAGATTTACTCGATGAGAGTATTATAAATGAGATCGAAGAACAAAAGAAATTCGAAAGATCATAGATATATATTTAGAAAATATCCAATATTTTATTTATTTTATTAAATAATACAAAAATTAATATATGTAATATTAAGCATTTTATTATAGCTGTTTCATAAATTCATCGACAGTTACATCACCATTGGTTAATGGAATAGTCTTTCTGTTAGTTTCTTTTGGATGTAATAAAGCTTCCTTTAAGAATAGTGCAACATCTTCTCTTGTAATTTTAATGTGTTTTTTGAAGACTTCTTCGGCAACGTTAGCTGGTGTAAACTTACCAGTAGAAGCTTCCAGGGTTAACCAACCTGGTTGAACAATTGTGTAATCTAAATTAGTAGTTCTAATTTCACGGTCAGCTGATCTCTTTGCAATATAATATTCTCTTAAACCATCAATGTTAAGCCAGAATTCTCTATTTTCAGCAAATATAGCAGATACTAAAATGAATCTCTTTATACCAACTTGTTGACAAGCTTCAGACGCTTTCAAACAACCATCTAAATCAACGGTAAATATTTTTTCAACACCACTACCACCTGCACCAGCAGAAAATACTACAGCATCAAGACCTTTAATAGCATTTGCAATAGTATCAACAGTGTCATCTTCGACACTAATCAATTTGGCATCGACACCAACATCTTTAACCCAATGGTCGACCTGGTTTTGAGATCTTACTAAAGCCAACGGAGTAGCAAAATGCTTTGGATCATTCTTTAACTGGTTCATTAGAAGAGTACCAACCTTACCGGAGGCACCGAAAACAGCAACTTTCAATTGAGCAGACATAATTATTTTTTTTGTTTTTAATCAAATATTTCTCACAAAGCACTTACCTTAACATCTGGAAAGACATTTATGAGTAAAAAAAAAGCCTTCTCTTATATAACAAACCTCAAAGGGAGGGGCAGGGCGGTGTTATCCTTATTATGTAATAGAGGGATCCCTTGTAGATCCGATCCCGCGCAAAATTTGTTCCCCCCCTCGTTATATGATACCACCTGCAGCAATCCCATCTTTAGTAATCACCGATCCTTATCGAAACAATAAACCACCAGTTCTTCCTAATGAAAGAAAGCTGACCTTATTTCAATTATCCACATGTTTATAATATTGTTATTTATTTAGACTGCTATACACATCGCGAAGTACGAGGCGGAGATGGCGGATTCCAGAAAAATTGGCTAAATTTAAAGGATTGAGCATTTTAAAGGAAGGGGAATCGGTACTGATGGGTGTGTTATCGTGGATGAGCAGAGCTATAGGGTAAAGTTATCGCTGATTTATTCCTGAGGTGTTGATATTAATATTCAAATTTTGCTGTTTTTAGTGTCTTTGAAGATAAGAACGGTTTTATTCGAGGATTGAATTTTTAGTTCCTAGTACTGAGATGTTGGGTGGGGTAAGATCATCATGCAATGTGTTGAGTGCTCGACATAGGCTACTGTGTGGTAATTTGAATATACAGACACGTTTGCTGTCGAGGAATAAGTATGTTACAACACCGATCGCGTACAGGTTCTTTCATGTATCTAAATTTTTAAAGAGTTCTACGGATGATAAGATACCAAATGGTAGTAGTAATGATGCTACAGATCAGGATTTGAAGACGATTAGAGATGAAATTGATAAGTATATTAAAACTACAAAATTAAATACCAATATGGATTTAGCAGAACGTAAAAAAATTATAGAAGAAGGTATTAAGAAACTAGAATCAACAATTGAAAGACAACATGCTAAGCAGGAGGCAGAAGATAAAAGAAAAGATACTATGAAAAAGGCTAAGAAGGGTGCCGCTGGTGCAACTAATGGTAATGGTAATGGTAATGGGAATAATAATAAAAATAATGTTGATATGAACGACTTTTTCGGAAATCAAAACACACCACCGGTTAAGACTGTTAACTTTTTCCAAGTGGCAGTGGCTTTCTTTTTACTTTCATTATTCTTGGATATGTTTTCGGATGGTAACTCATCCAATGAGATTACATGGCAAGAATTCCACAACAAATTCTTAGCAAAAGGTTACGTATCTAAATTGGTGATTGTCAATAAGTCACTGGTAAGAGTTATGTTAAATGACAGTGGTAAATCAAATACAGATCATAATGGATATGATATGTATTACTTTACAATTGGATCAATAGAAAATTTTGAACATAAGTTGCAAAAGGCTCAAGATGAATTAGGAATAGATGAAAATTTTAAAATTCCAATCATCTACACTCAAGAAGGTAACTGGTCACATACTATGTTCCAAGTATTACCAACTGTTTTAATGATTGCAGGTATAATATGGTTAACGAGTAGATCTGCACAAGCTGCAGGTGGTTCCCGTAATGGTATATTTGGCATGAGCCGTTCGAAAGCACAAAAATTCAATACAGAAACAGATGTTAAGATTAAATTCAGTGATGTTGCCGGTTGTGATGAAGCTAAAGAAGAAATTATGGAATTTGTTAGTTTCTTAAAAGAACCATCACGTTATGAGAAAATGGGTGCAAAGATTCCTAGAGGTGCTATCTTATCGGGTCCACCCGGTACTGGTAAAACTTTGTTGGCTAAAGCAACAGCAGGTGAAGCACAGGTCCCATTTTACTTTGTTTCAGGTTCAGAATTTGTTGAAATGTTTGTAGGTGTTGGTGCTGCTAGAGTTCGTGATTTATTTAAAACTGCCAGAGAAAATGCTCCTTCAATTGTTTTCATTGATGAAATTGATGCAATTGGTAAAGCAAGACAGAAAGGTAATTTTAGTGGTGCTAATGATGAAAGAGAAACTACACTTAATCAAATGTTAGTTGAAATGGATGGTTTTACACCTTCAGATCACGTTGTTGTCTTGGCAGGTACAAATAGACCAGATATCTTAGATAAAGCTTTATTGAGACCAGGTAGATTTGATAGACATATCAATATCGATAAACCTGAATTACAAGGTAGAAAAGCTATCTTTACAGTTCATTTAAAGAAATTAAAACTAGCCAATGATGTATTTGATTTGAAGAATAGACTAGCCGCTTTGACTCCAGGTTTCTCTGGTGCTGATATTGCAAATGTTTGTAATGAAGCTGCGTTAGTTGCCGCAAGAGCCAATGCTACATCTGTTCATTTAAAACATTTTGAACAAGCTATCGAAAGAGTTATTGGTGGTGTTGAAAGAAAATCTAAGTTATTATCTGCTGGAGAAAAGAAAATTGTAGCTTACCATGAAGCCGGTCATGCAGTGTGTGGTTGGTATTTGAAGTATGCTGATCCATTATTAAAAGTCAGTATCATTCCAAGAGGTCAAGGTGCTTTAGGTTACGCACAATACTTACCAGGCGATATATTCTTGTTAAGTGAACAACAATTAAGAGACAGAATGACAATGGCTCTTGGTGGTAGAGTATCAGAAGAGATAAATTTCACTTCTGTAACAAGTGGAGCATCTGATGATTTCAAGAAAGTTACCAATATGGCAACTGCTATGGTTACACAGCTAGGTATGAGCCCTAAGATTGGTTGGATCAACTATCAAAAGAAGGATGACAGTGACATGACAAAACCCTTCTCTGATGAGACTGGTGATATTATTGATGCTGAAGTTTACAGAATAGTGCAAGAATGCCATGAGAGATGTACCAAACTATTGAAAGAAAAAGCAGAAGATGTCGAGAAGATTGCCCAACTATTGTTGCGCAAGGAAGTCTTGACGAGAGAAGATATGATCAATCTACTGGGCAAACGTCCATTCCCAGAAAGAAACGATGCATTCGACAAGTACTTGAATGACAAGGACTCTAAACCTGCGGAACCTGACATCGAAGATACGCCAACACCAGCCTAAGTTTAATCACATTTCCACATGTGACTAACAACACAACATGCAAATAGGAAAAGCATTATAGTCCCTCGCACTTAAACATAGTGCAAACAAACATGTATATATATAACCGTATACAATAGAATACAATACACGATACAATATCAATCAGTAAGCCCAACAATTTCATTCGGAAAGTTTGTTACACAGTTTGATCCACGGAAACTGTGATGCGCGTTGATAAAGATGATTGACTTATATAAGATAATGACTTAATCAGTCGGATGACTATTGACTTTTGACTTCGATAGATACTCGGGATGACTTATATAAGAAGTCGTTATTTGGGATCCGTCAGCGATATATTGGTTTGGGTGCTGAGATTATTAGGTTGAAAGTTTTTTGTCTTTTTTTTGTAATAATAACTAAGTTTCACTTGGAAAAATAAAAGAAAGTCGTTTAGCCAATAAAGAATCATGGAACCACTTGATGAGACAACTAGTTTGTTAACGGCACAAAATGAGTTAGAAAGTACGGTGAGTGCGTTGGACAGATCATATCATGAACATAATTTATCGCTGCCTAAGTTACCGATTATTATATCGTTATGGCTAGGTAGTTTTTTGAGTTCTATCGATGGTACCATCGTTGCCAACATTATGAATGGTGTAGCTGAAGAATTTCAAGAGTCTAATAAAAAACAATGGATAGCCACAAGTTATCTATTAACAAACACAGCGTTTCAACCACTATATGGTAAATTATCCGATGTAACTGGTAGAAAATTTGCAGTCTTAACAGCACATTTTTTCTTTGGTTTAGGTTGTCTGTTAACATGTTTCTCACAAAATGTGACTCAATTCTCTATCGCAAGAGCCATATGTGGTATTGGTGGGGGTGGTATAAACGCCATGAGTAGTATTACTGTAAGTGATATTTGTACAACGAGAGAAAGAGGTATGTATCAAGGTTACGCTAATATTGTATTTGGTACTGGTCAGATTCTAGGTGGTCCAATAGGTGGTATATTCCTGGATTCAATCGGTTGGAGACCTTTATTTGCAATTCAAGTACCTTTAATTATGGTCTGTTCTCTTTTGACTTCAATCAATGTTAATATTAAATTGACACATGTTCCACCATTTAAAGAAAGATTCACCAGAGAAAATCTATCTCGTATTGATATATTTGGTTCCATTAGTTTGGTTATTACCATTAGTGGTATTCTATTCTTAACTTCAACAGATTTAAGTAAATCGTTATTGATATTCATTACTATGGCAAGTTTCATAATTTTCTTATGGGTTGAAACATCATATGCAAAGGAAAGAATTATTCCATTTGAATTGTTAAAAGGTGAATTTGGTTTATCATCAATTGCAACAATTCTATCCTCCTTTATTGTATTTGGTGACATATTTAGATCACCAATATATCTACAATTAATTCAAAATATCAGTGTTACTAAGTCAGGTTTGTATTTATTGTTCCCATCGATGGCTATGGCCATTGGATCAATTGTAGCTGGTAAAATTTTAAGAAATACAAAACTAAACATAGCGCATTGTGCTTCCTTAATAAGTTTATGTGGTATGATATTACAATTTACTGGTTTAATTATTGAATATTTCTTAATAGGTCATTTAGATCCATCGTTGACTACAAAAGAGGTCATCAAAACGATGTTCTCATCCGAAGGTATCGAATTCCAATCACAATCCAGTACTTGGAAAATTATTTTTATTTCCGGTGGTGTTTTTGTAACATTTGGCTATTCGTTATTATTAGTCGCTACCTTAGTTAGTGTTGTGTTTACCATTGACAGATCGCAACAAGGTACAATGACAGGTATTTTCTACTTATGGAGATCCATTGGTAATGTTCTTGGTGCATCATTAACTTTAGTCGTATATGAAAACAGTTTATCAAACTTCTTATGGAATTATATGTTCAATAACAAAAAAAGATCTTCATATGACTTTACGGAGGATGTTTATAATAAATTAATCAGCGACTCTGATGTATTGAGAAGTTCGAATTTCCCAAAAAAGATATTAAAAGAATTGTTAAATGTTTATAGAAATGCATTTCTTGTATCATTCTTACCTAATATTGGTTTAGCAATTTTGGGTATCCTAATCTTATGGGCTCTAGTAAGAATTTATGATAAAAATAGTAAAAAAGAAAATAATGTTTAACATTTGTAAAAATATATACCAAAAGAATTAAAAAAAAAAATGAAGTCGTTCATAGCATAGGAACTTTTTATCAATAATCTGGATGCAAATCTATTAAAATAAGGCGACAATTCATTAGGTCATTAAAACCTTACCGGATAATTAAATGAGGAGGAAGTATCGAATCTATAGAATCAGTCAAAGCATTAAATTTTTGCAAATTTCGTAAATTAATACCAACTTTCTCACATTCTATTTTACATGCATCAGGAATAAATGATTCGTAAGGATATCCCAGAAAATACATTATTAATACATTTTTTAACTCAGTAGATATTAAACCATCACATAGATATAATCTTATCGCAAAAATCATACTTTTACAACTCAGATTTACTGGTACACCGGCAAAACCAGTACAAAGCCCAGAAATTATGAGTGCATCTATGCCATCAGGTGTATATCTTAGAGCGTTCCATGTAGCATTGAACACTGGTTCTACACCAGATTTTATTGGCTGCAATGGATTATAAATAGGGTCATTCGGAGTAATCATTGTTGGGCAGTGTATCAAATATCTTATTCCATCTCTCATTAGATTCAAGCCTTCGATTTTGCAATTTTTGAGATCCACGGTTGTAATTGATCCAACAGGTTTATACTCGTTATCTAATTGCTTTCTAAACCATTTCTCAAACGGAGAGCCACCAAAATAATCATATAATGCACGATCAAACCCCCCACCAAGATATCCGAATGAATTACCAGGAGATACTACAGCCAATACTTTTAATGGATCATTCGACTTCTTTTGACCCAGCTTTTGAATTAATCGCTCAAAGATATCATTAGAAATAAAAACTACATTAGGATTTTTTATAGCAGTTTCTTGGATAAAATCTCTCCATAGCTGAGTGATCTCTTTATTCATATCACAAAGGATAACTCTAAATGGCTTCATCTATTATTGTAAATCTTTGTTTTTCTTTATAACATTCTCTTAATTAATAATGAGTTCGACAGTATATCAAAATTTCAATTGGTTATCTATTATAGATAAATATTATATAGATAAATATTATATTGTTTATGAAATATATCTAGCTTCACGTCCTGCTGGGACATATGCTTAAAAGCTTTGCGTTCCATCATGTTTATATCACACGGATTGCTCTTGGCCGATCATTAATCAACCTAAAAATCCTTCCAAAGTTTGACATGTTGATAAGGCAAAACAACGAAATCAGTTTACATCAGTACCAAATAAAAAGCGAAATATAGAACTTGAGGTTGATATTTACCTTTGAATCATTACATCCAAATTATATATCACGAAAGATCCAATCTTACATAAAAAAAAGGGATTTGGAGCAAATATACACATATATATATTAATCATATATCATTAAAAATTGTCCATCTACGTCTTAAACGGATATAACGTAGAAATAGCAGATTCAGTTCTCACATTCTTGAACCATCTTATGCATTTTGTTTTTTCCTGCCAAATATTTTCTTCAACTTCTTACCAAACTTATTCTTCTTTTTACCTTGGCCCTCTTCTTGATCAGGCTTGGTCATGTAACGATTAGATAGATTATCTTGGTTCATATTATGACTTGTATCGACAAATCTTTGAATACTATGTTGACCCTGCACTTGAGATCGTTGAACTTGTTGAGGGTGATTACTTGTACTTGATGATCTAAAGCCACCTTGGTTAGGCTGGGATCCATATGTTCCGTGGTTATGAGGTGATGAAATAGATCTCTGGTTTAGTTGCGCACTTTGATTTTGAGACTGATGGAGTGGTTGTATGTGATAGTTCTGTTTTTCTGAATGAGGTTGAGTTTTATTATTGAAGAGTGAAAAACCATTACCTAGCTTTGATTTTGATTCTTTGATTGGGGATTTACCTAAAAATTCATCATCCGAATCAGAATCCTGAAATCTCGATGTAAATCCTGTATTTTTGAATAAATCCATCGATGTGAATTGACCATCAGTACTACTTTCTGATCCCTCATGAGTTTCACTGCCTTGAATATCTTGAGTATCTGATGCAAACTCATTTCTTAGAGACATTTTCTTGAAGCCAAGGTGAGTTTCATTGTTTCTGATCTTTTCAAAACTTGACTTTTTCGGTGGTGGCTCCTTTGGATATAAAATACTATTAGTCTTGATATCAGGCTCACTTTTCTTAATACTTCTTCTTCTATTGAGTGCTTGAACATTATCTTCTTTGGTATTAGAAGTTGTCACAGTAGAGAAATGGTCTCTATTATGGGCATGAGATTTACTAATTGAAGAGAGACGCCTGATCTGTCTGTTATTTTGATTTTTCAAAGACTGGTTGAATTGAGGAGCCACTACAGGCTGTGAAGTGGCATATAGTTGTTCAGTATCCTGCACTGAATTTTTTGCATTACGATAGCTAGGAGAAGTATCAATTGTAGAGTGGCGATTCAACCTAGTATTTTCCTTAGGTGTTGGTGAAGATGATCGTTCGTTCACTTTTGCAATCATAGATTGTGGTCTGGGATATCTCTTCGAGACACTTGGTTTTCTTGGAGGTGTTAATGAATCGGCAATTTGTGCATTCATTCGTGTATTTTCTGCAGTTGTGAGAGATAAATAAGCACCATCTGCAGGAGAATGATCAGAATATATCGATGATGCCTTTCCTGTCTTACTTGAACGTCTTTTTAGAGCCGATTTTATAGGTGTAGTGACTTTAGTTGATTTAACAATAGGTGGTCTTAATTCATCCTTTTGTGCAGCTTCTGATGATAAACTATTCTTCATTGTCATATCGTTATATATAGGATCATCTGACTTACTTTTACTGGAATATTTAGCCGTTGTTTTTTCATGTTTATTTCTTTCCTTTAATATATTATCCGAACGTTTAGAGCTCTTGGGAGCTGTAGATAAATATGAATTAGCAGAACGTAAATGTTGTGCCAGGTTTGATTTTTGAATCATTCTCTTTGGCGATTTTATCGGAATTTCAAGATCATCTTCTTGATTTTGTTTCAAGTTGATATTTCTAGATTTTGGAACAGAATTATCTTTTCTGTTCAGTTCCAAATTTAAAGTTCTATCAAGATCAGTATCAATATCGTCTATTGTATCAATAATATTCTCAACGGAATTCCTTAAATTTATATCCTCTACCGTAGTCATATATGATGAAGCATCAGAGAGATTTTCATCACTTTTATTTTCTTCATGACTATTACTTTCTACAACTTTGTTATCGGATGCAATGAATAAATCTTCAGTTATTGATGACGGATGTACATTGACTTCTGAGATATTTTGTTCGTTGACTTCTCCTCCAATTTTGATATCGCTAATATCTTTCAAATCTTTTTGATCACTAACCTTTTCATTTGAATTCTTAGCAGTTTCGCTGAGATTTTCATCACTAACAGCATTCTGTACTATATTAGTTTCACTATTAACATCCTTCTCATTGGAATGCTTCACTTCATCGGTTGATTCACTTAATTGGTTTATGATTACAGATTCATCATTCTGGATTGACTCCTGATCAATATCACGGATTGCTTGTGTAACTTTTTGATCAACAGTTTCAGCAGGAGTATTGTTTGACGCTGTATTGTTGATACTTTCTATTGAGTTAGATGTTACTTCTTCATTAGTAGAATTAATCAATGTAGAACTAGTATTTTCTTCTAATTTACCGATGTGATCTATTTCACTTGGTACTTTTTCAGTTGCCTCAAAATTTACACTTTCTTCAATTTTTTCATTTTGTGCAGACACATTATCTTCATCATTATGTGACTTTTCATGCAACCTTTCTGTTGGTTCAGCTGAGGACACTTCAGGGTCGAGCGTTAGCTCAAATTCTTGTTCTTCTTCGATAGTTTTAATAGATGACATCTCAGGTTCTATTCCATCTTCAGTATCATCTTCTGATAAAACGAATGGTCTCACTACATCATGATTAGTTATTATGCTACTATCAACTAATCCATTGAATTCATCAGAAACGTCGATAGAACTATCAATCGAACTTTCGAAAGTAGCATTATCATCGACAACTCTGTCAATAATATCTGATAATTTCTCTTCATCAGGCACTAGTTTTTCAGTTCTATTTGTATTTGGTGCACTTTTATGGCGAATATTATTTTTCGGTGTATTTGATTTACTTGCTCTTGCCTTATTAGTAATTTGAGATTCATTTTCTTCAAACATTGAAGTTTCAATCAAAGGTGTCGAGTTATCCCTCATCATTCTATTTGTTAATGAATCAGCCCTCCTAGAATGAACAGCTAATTTACTATGATCCTTTCTATCGTGGTGATATAGCTGATCTCGTGTTTTATTACTTTGAGACTGTAAGGATTGAGATGATGATTTCGTAGATAAATTCTGATGCATATTTGATGAACGTCTAAGCGAAGATCTATCAGATGTCTTTGAACCTAAGCTTGTGTGTACACTTTGAGATTTTCTTAATGAAGAGTTTGATGATTTTTTTGGAATGTTTTGAGATGGATTTGTTATTGGGACATCGATTGCAATTAAACCATTTGGACCTGGAATGTATTTTTTCATTGTTTGCCTGACGGGTTTATTAAATTGATTAAAATTGGCACTTGATGATGATTGAGGGCCACCAAATTCCTGAAATGTTGTATTTGCTTCGTTTTGTTGTTTCCTCGTTATAGAATTTCTACCAATTTTAGTTGGTAAACTTGATGAACGACGATATTCTTTCATATCATTTAACGATTGGGAGTTTCTTATCTGCGGTTTAGTTCTTGTTGTAGTTTTAGTCCTTTGTTGTGATTGATTCTGTATTGAGGATGATTTTAGAGATTGTGCAGGTTTTGTTCTACTCCAACCATTATGATAATTCAATGCTGTCAATGACGAATGCCTCTGTGAATTATTAATTCGCTCATGTAAAGTCATCAATGATGGAGATCTCGATGGAGTGTTGTATGCAGGGATCTTTGCACGATCTACAGTTTTCCCATCTGGTCCTAATGCTTTCCCCAAAGCACTGGCGGCAGCCAGTGCGCTGGAATTGACTGGTTGCTGTTGAATGTACGAACGACGATTGTCTTGTCTTCTGAACATTACTACTGGGTGAGTTTATACGAAGTATTAATTGACAATTACGTTTATTTCGATTGAATATATATATGTGTGTGTATATATTTAATCAGATAGTATATTGTAAGTGATCAAATGTCAATGGATCAAGTGTGTTTTTCTATTTGTTTCAAGAATCAACTGAGATCTATCCGTAATTATTGTTGGTTTTTTCAATTTAAGATATGTGTTTTTCCTGAAAACTTCTTTTCTTTTCAACTCAGCAATTTTTGGATCCCTTTAAATCCCGAAGAAGGAATGAATGGGCTTATTATTTTAAGAATCAAGAAATGCAAAAAACAACTATTGAGACTACATTCAAGTATTTTAGTATAAAAAGAATTGAATTATTGAATATGTGGGGTGTTGGGGCTATTTACTAGTTATGGAAATAAGTGAGAGAAAAAAAAATCTATTTGGAAGTATCGACGACGTATCTACCCAAAATCTTACCTGCTTTCATTAAATCGTAAACCATTGGTAATTCGGATAAACCTACGATCTTGATTGGTGATTTAATTAAACCTCTTGAAAAAAAATCTAAAGCTTCTCTTGTATCTGCTCTATTACCAACATACGAACCTTTAATATTAATTGATTTAACAACATGAGAGAAAATTTCTGATTTAACATAAGAATGAGCTGGTAAACCAACTAAGACAACAGTACCTATTGGTCTAACATATTCTGTTGACATTGAAATAGCTGCTTCTGAAACAGAGACGTTAATAACACCATGAGGACCACCATTTGTTGCTTCTAAAATTGTTTTAATCATATCTTTTGAATCTTTATGTTTTGTAAAATCAACAAAAATTTCACCACCTAATGATTTGAATAATTCTTCTTTACCTGGACCACCATCGATACCGAGAACTCTAAAACCCATTGCTTTAGCGTATTGAACAGCTAAAGAACCTAAACCACCAGCTGCACCTGAAATTGCAACCCATTGACCTGCTTTAACACTGGAATCTTTTAAAGCTTTATAAACAGTAATACCTGCACATAAGACAGGCGCAACTTCAGCTAAATTTGTACCTTTTGAAATTTTTGCAGCTTGGACAGCATCAGCGGTAGCATATTGTTGGAAAGAACCATCATGAGTATAACCTGATAAATCTGCATGTTCACAATTTGATTCATGACCATTTTCACAAAGTTCGCAAGACATACAAGAACCGTTTAACCA
Organism: Kazachstania kunashirensis; assembly: GCA_003708465.2. Lineage (NCBI taxonomy): Eukaryota > Fungi > Ascomycota > Saccharomycetes > Saccharomycetales > Saccharomycetaceae > Kazachstania > Kazachstania kunashirensis. Next base: position 57,425 of record PPOH02000250.1, read on the forward strand.
TTTAATACCAGCTAAATCACCTATTTCGAAATTTTTAACTTCTGAACCCTTTGCTACAACAATACCGGCACCTTCATGACCTCCAACTAAAGGTAATTTTGTTGCTAATGGCCAATCCCCTTGCCATGCATGTAAATCTGTATGACAAACACCGGAATATTTAACATTAATTAAAATTTCATTAGACTTTGGTACAGGGACAGGGATATCCTTGTAATATAATGGACCATTACTTTCGTAAAATATAACACCTTTTTGAGTCTTTGGAATATTAACAGTTGAATTCAATCTAATGAATCCCTTATTCAGAGAGACAAAAAAAGCAGCACCCTTTGATTGTTTTTGTTTTGTAAGTAATCTTAGCATTTTCTTTAACAATCTGAAAAAGGATAGAAAATCAATTGATACATCAAGTGAAAAAATTCGAACCCCAAAAAGAAAAAGCACTCAACAATATTCAAACTTTCCTTTTATAAAGTCTTTCTTTCTCTTACTGTAAGAAAACCAACGGAAATCAAAACAAAAAAAAACAAATGACTTACTGTAATCAAGGTCACGCGATCACTGAGAAACAGCCGTACCGGAGAAACGCACGAGCACACCTGCAGTACTGTCTGCGAACACCACACAACACAGCGCATAGCAGTGCTGCTCTACGCCTCGATCTCGGCGTCGCTGACAAAACTCGCATCGCTGAGCAGCTCTGCGTCGTCGTCTGTGTACACGTGATCATCGGATTCTTCTTCTTCGTATAAAATTTCAAAAATTTCGGCCGAAGAATTTTCCATTTTTCCCGCGGCAAAAATTTTGTTATCCAATACTAGTGTATCATATTGTAATGACCAAAAATCGTGTAAATCGTTATTGTAAGAGGCTGTAATCAATGTGCTCGTGATTAGAAATGGAACGATATATAATAATGCGGGTTGCGGTAATTTGAAATAAGTCAATGAGATCATGCATGTTGCGAGAGATAGGATGTAAGCAATGATTGATACGATAAAATATTTACCATCAAAAAAATACGAATTAAATCTTAGTAAATGAAATTCTGTATCGATTCTTTCATTATGCCATTTCCATATATCAAATTTATGACACATTGAAATAAATGCACCAGGTAAAATTATATCACCGAGACCAAGTAATGCAAATTCAAATTTTTTTTTATTTTCTACTAAAGTTTCATTAATTGGTAATATAATTTTAATTGGTAATTCTAAATTTTTAGCAACTGTAACCATATATGTAGTACCAAAGACGAAAAAAATATCATAAAAAAATAAAACACTCATTATTAATACACCAATTTTTAAATTTTTAAAAGTAAATTGATTTATTGACCAAATTGATATATTAATACCAATTAAATTACAAATTAACCAATTATTATCATATTTGAAGAAAAGATAACTTGAAATTAAACTTATTATTATACTAATCAATAAAATCCAATCGAAATAAAAATTTAAAATTTGTTTAGAGATTTTAATATCCTTCGGTTTAGTAAATTCTTTAAAATAAGTTTTTTTAATTCCTTCATTACCATCTTTATTTAAAAAATCAATAGTATCTTGAAATAATAATGTTTCTTTTTCAATTGTTTTTTCACTATAATTAAAATTTGTAATAAATCCACTACCAATAGAAAATTTACCACTATCATTTGATTCATCATTTTTATCATCATCACTTACTGCAAATCTATATTTTTTCAATATTTTTTTACTATTACCACCAACAATCTTAATTCTACTACAAAATAAAACAATTAAATGCATCAAATATGAATAAACCGATAATGTACTAATAAAATTTAATAAAATTAAATGATATTTTAATATCATAATAATCCACGAAATCATATCCTGTTTAATTAAATAATATAATGTAATCAATGTAATTCCGCTCGTTATAGGTAACAATATCACATGTTTCTCACTCATTTCAGTCGGATTCGCACTAGTATTCTTTTCAAAGAATCTCTTATACCATGGTTTATCAAAATCTCTATACTCAATTTCACATTCGCTACGAATGTTATTATCCATTGGATCATACTTGGGATCTGCTTCAGTAGGTGGTAAAGCAGTGGTTGGAATAGATTGAATGGCTACAATAGATCCTAAACATATCACTAATGCGGAGATACTTATTAATGTCGCATAAACTAATATATTTGTCTCACCATTTTTAGACGTAACAAAATTAATATATTTCTTAGTTATAGAATAAGTTTTATTCTTTGGGATACAACTTACAAGGGCATTCATTTTAGAATCTTTAAATATCAATAGTTTATCGAGAAAGGTTTTTGGAATATCTTGTTCCACAGGAACAGGTTTTTGCCCACCTATCAAGTCAGTTAAAAATCCAACAAGTTGGTCCCTCTTTTGTCTAAAAAAATCAGATCTGTCCATAATTAATGATATAAAACTATGGGTGATTTGGCTATGAGTTCTTTCTTTTAACCAACCAATCTTTGTACCAAAATCGTTAGTTTACTAATTTTTATCACTTCTTTTGTTTTCATCGTTTGTATCGCGTCAGAAGTCCCTTAATATAATATTATGCGAATAAGTGGTATAAAGAATAAACTCAAACATGAATTGAAATATTAGATACAGATGGTTTAAATAAGTAAATAAATAGTTTAGTCTTTTGGTGGAATACTGAGGGAAAATAAAATAAGTATTAAAATTCCGAAAGAAGATGGTTCAAATATTTCGGAGTTAATGACAACTCGTCAAATGCTTATCAAATTTATCTTGAGTATCAAAACTTTTCTTACAAACATCACACTTGAATGCCTTTAAGTGGGTCTTGATATGTTTGTTCAAATTCGAAGATTCCCTAAATCTTTTCGGACAATGTGGACATGCTAAAGGTTTCTCCCCTGTATGTGTTCTAATATGAATATTTAAAAATGGTGAAGCAGCAAAACTTTTACCACAGATAGTGCATTTATATGGCTTCTCACCGGAATGTGTTCTCATATGTTGATTTAGAGTTTCCTTAGTTGAAAACAACTTGCTACATTCAACACACTTGAATGGTTTATATCCGGAATGAACTTTTAAATGTCTAACAATTTTTTGTCTCTGCGTAAAATTCTTAAAGCAGCCATTCCAATAGCATTTATAACTATGTTGACCACTCGGTAGATGTATCCTCTCCAAGTGATTATTTAAATCCTTTTCAGATTGGAAATTTTCGTTACAATTCTCCCATTTACAGACAAATGGGGCTTTTGAAGTATTGGTAATTAATGGAGTATTATTTGGTTTATTCGATGTATGACAATCAGAATTTGAACAATGATAAGCATGATGTGTTTGACCCATTAGCTCTTCTGCTTTATTAAAATTTGTAGAATTTGAATCAATAAATTTCATATCGAAATTCAAACCATGTTCATCATTGATGTGATTGACTATTGAGCATATATTATTCGTTTTAAAATCACATGAATCCCATTTACATGTTTCTCCCTTGATAGGGACAGAGGTACCAGTATGGCTAAATGGTAAATCATATTGTGTAATATGGTCCTTAAATAAATGTTTTTGCAGATCAATTAAGTTATGATAAGCATTATCACAATCCTGCCATTTACATTTAATAGAATTGGCATTCTGATCATTTGATCTAAAATTCCAATTAAAATTGATCGTACTACCAGGATCAATTGTATTTCTACTGTGTATCTTATGTTCATTTTGGTGATAAAGTTTGATGTTAATATTACTATCTTCTACTATGGTATTTGATAGATTATTATCATTTTTATTTGAAGAGTCTTTGTAATCTTTTTTAAATCTTTCGTAGCTTACTGATCTATCATTCTGATTTGTCATTATTTCATTAGAGTCGTGACTATGAATCTGGAATGTATGATGGTGATGGTGAGGAAGACTTTGGTTATTTTGTTCCGGAGGTGTTTGATCATGATTATTATTTTTATGGAAGATGTTTTCGGATTTTGTGTTAATTAATGGTTGTAATAAGTTAAGACTTTCCGAACGATCAATAGAACTGTCATGATTTTCTGTTTTTGATAAGTGGGAATGATGATGATGGTGATTCATATGTGTAGCTAGTGGTATCTCATAAAGAGATGAAATATTACAGAGATCTTTAAGGATTTTGAGATCCACCTGTTTATTTGATATGTGTTCATGATATAATTCATTGTCATTTTCATTTTCATTTTTGATAAAAATGTCTGTTGAGTCAGACATGCGTGGAGTAGTTGATACAGAGTCATGAAAATGTTTATGTCTCATCTTCTCACTCTTCTTTTTGTTCATATCATTGATTTGACCAATTCTTTCACACTCTTTGCAAAATTTATCGAAAATATCTTCTTCTTCTGTATCGTTACTATTAGATGTTATATCTGTAGTAGATTCTAATTTAATTACAGAAGTTTCTTGTTTGATTGTATTCGATATATGATGGGTTTCATCATTAGAGCATAAGGGTTCGCAGGTCAAATCACAATTAATATCAAATATATTTTTTGATAAGAGTTCGTTTTGATCACTGTGAAAAACTTCAGGAAATTTATTATGATATGTTTGAGATGTCACATGAGATTGATTTGGGATATATTGATTTATCACTGGTATTTGATTAAAGTCTGATTGTGAATAATTCTGAGTAGTATTTAGCGAAACATTCTCAACCCCAATTGTATTATCTTTCGTATTATTATCCTTGTAATGATCAACATCACAACAAACTTCAAACACTTTAGGACTACAGCAATCTTTTTCGGAATCATCGATAGATTGCGCTCTTCTTCTCTTTGATAACGGAAGATTTAATATGTCATCATTTAATGATATTAATGAATCTCTTCTTGTTTTATTATTAGTAAAATCATGATTTAGTAAATTATTCAACGGAGGTTGTGGATTATTCAATAAACTGTCCTTGTATGAAATATCGTTATGAGCAGTATTAGTATTTAAAAAACTGAAATTGAAATCCTCAGGGAAATTTGACTTAAAATCCATGAATTCAAAATGCTGACAGTCGACAAATTTTTTTCTTAGCGATTCAAGATCTTCAATATTTAAATTGTCACCATCATCTGGTATGATATAAGGATTTCTCGTCTGAGGAATATCATGATGATGGTGCGACTCTGACAACTCCTCTTCTAAATTAGTTGCATTCGCACCTTGCAGGACATTGTGATGGATATGTCCATGAATATAGGTCATGTTGTTATAATTATGGATATGCCCATGAACAACACCTTCTTCAATATTAAGAGAATCATTTTCAAACTTACCGTTCTCCTCTGATACTCCCATCTCTCCACAGAATTATTTTTATACACTTCCTATCAGAACTACCAGCACTATAGACGTGGAACTCAATTTTGAAGAGTATACCAGGCACTTAAAACACTCAAATATGCATTCCTTTAATAATTATGTGTCCATTGCTCTTTGTCACAATTTTCTTCTTCACCGATCACCGATGGCCCAACACCTTCAAGGTCATGATGAGAAGCCACGTGATTTTGAACTAAAATCTTGAGATTTACACGTGATCGCCAAGAGAACCCAAAAAACAAAAACCACACAGTAGAAAAAAGATGGCATACTGGTGACAAGGTACAAAACATGTCGAGATGGTTCTTTCTTGAGGTTGTAAGAGGATTATAGGTGGTTATTCGGATGACATTGCGTTCTGTGTGTGTTTACTGTGGTTCTGCTGCAGGCAGAACCACTATGTATGCGGAGGAAGCCCGTAAATTGGGTGAGTTGTTTCATCAATTTGGTTGGCAACTGGTGTATGGCGGCGGTACCACAGGTTTGATGGGAGAGATTGCAAGGGCAACCATGGGTCCGAATTATGATGGTCATGTGCACGGTATTATTCCCAATGCATTGGTCTCCAAGGAACGTGATGGGGAAATTGATGACAATGCATCGATTAAATCAGCTGAATTGGAAGAACAAATTAGAAAGGATGTGGATGACCACAAGGGTTCTACACCAATTTCTTCGAAATTGGGTAAAACTACTATAGTAAACAATATGCATTCTAGAAAGAGACTGATGGCGGATGAAAGTGATGCATTTGTGGCAATGCCAGGTGGTTATGGTACATTTGAAGAAATTTTGGAATGTATTACATGGTCACAACTTGGTATTCATAATAAACCTGTTATATTATTCAATATAAATGGTTTCTATGACTCTTTATTGACGTTTATCCGACAATCGATCGACGAAGGTTTTATCAGTAAATCTAATGGGGAAATCATACAAGTTGCCTCTACAGCTCAAGAAGTCATTGAAAAGATTAAAGAATACAAGATCCCAGATGGTAGATTCAATCTAAACTGGGAAGACGAAGGTAAAGTATCAATTTAAAACCATATCTGTTACATCGTGTAATTTTTATAACTCAATTCATATATTTATAGAAAAAAATAATTGTTTTACTTTGCTGATTCTATTTTCTCTATATTGCACTTCATATTTTTTTTTTGATGTGTCACCAGGCAAAAAAAAAGCTTGCAATTTGTTCAAGAAATTTAAGATGGCCCAACATATATCACACATATATTCATACGTGGAGGAGAAAAATAGGATATAATAGCAGGTATATCCATTATGTCGGATACTAAAGAGTCTGTGAAGTCGTCTAAGCCCGTGAAAGATGTTAAACCTCCGATAAAGATATTTACAAACCCTGCATTTAAAGCAATGGGAATTCCGGCCATTAAACTACCATCGAGAAATTGGATGATCTTCTGGTTAACTGTTACTGCAGCTGTTGGTGGATTTGGTTATGATAAATACCAACAGAAACAAATCATTAAGAAGTATACCGATCGTGTTAAACCGTTATCTGAAAAAACTATGAACATTACCACGATACCAAGAAAGATTACTGTTTTCATTGCTCCACCACCAAGTGATTATTTAGAGACATCGTTAAAAGTTTGGAGACGTTATATAAAACCTGTTTTATATTATGCGGGTTTGGATTATGATGTTGTTCAGGAAGAGAGACAAGGTGTTATCAGAACAGAGGTTGCAAATAGAATAAGAAATTTGAGGAAAAAAGCACTTGAATCAAATGATGTTGAACCAATTCCAAATGCACCAGTGAAATCTGATCATGAATTAACCAAATTGGAAGAAATTGAATTGGGAAAAGAATACAAAAAGAAATTTGATTGGAGAGATGCTATCGGTATTTTTTATAAACATGATAAACCTAAAGAGATAATAAGTGAGGACTCACAAGTGTCAAATCCTCTTTTCAGTGGTGGTGTAATTTGTCTAGGTCGTGGTGCTTATAAAGAGTATATCAATGGTATACATGAGGGTTTATTGGGCCCATTAGATCCTCCTGCTATAGAAGTAGTAGAGAATGTTGATAAAATTGAGAATAAAATAACTGAAGAAAAAACAGATGATATTTCTATCGAAGAGAAAAATATTGATGTAACAGAAACTCAGGTACAGGAAAATACTGAGTCAAATACCGAACAAAAAGAAGAGCACACCGATGTTTATACTCCTTATATTCTGCCAACAGATTATGAGTCCTGTCAATTCCCACCTACTGAACTTAAATATTCCGGAAATGCGATTATAGATCCTGAAACAAATATTCCAATACTGTTACATCAACCACTTCTGGTTATTCCTGTTCCTAATTTGATTGGGTTCTTAACTGTTCCACAAAGAATATATAGATTTTACAGAAAAAGATACCTAACTGAAGAAATTTGTTCAGAGGTGATAAAGCTTGTGGAACAAAAAGACATAAGACCATTCGAGAACCCTAATGATCTAAAATTGGCAGTTACAGAAGAAGATGACTGGCCATCTGCATGGGTTAAAAAAGGTCTGGAAAGAAAAAGTGAATGGACAAGAGGACTGCACACTGATCCTAGAATTGCATCTCTCATGCATGTATGTAATGATTCTATCACTGATGCACCTGCTGATCAAGTTATAGATAATGAGGAATAAATCTCGATATTCAAAAAGAATAAATACATGTACATAATCTCACATACTTTAATATATTTTTACTTCTAAATATTTATAGCTATCTCTCTTCTTAAGATCACGTGACACACCGCCTCTTAAATTATTTGGTGAACAAAGTGCAATCGGTCAAGGGTAATAATGCAATCGAGGTGAACAAGAGAAGGGTTATTTGAAAGAGGATCAGTTATTATAGATTATAAGATTCTATAACTAGCAAGAGAAGTATTCGCTCAAAAGATTGAAAGAATAGATTAAAAGATGAGTATGTTTTTTAAGTCACCAATTGATATTGAAATTCTTCTGGATGGGGAAGAATCTCGAAAGCATGTGGAAATACCTAATCGTCCTGGCTCCAATACTGGTACGATGAAAGAGTCCCTGCCATTGATTGAAGATGGTGAATCTTTGAACGGTATTGTCACATTACGTGTAAGAGAAGGGAAACGGGTTGAGCATTTAGGTGTTAAGATTTCCGTTGTGGGCTCGATTGATATGCAAAAAATGGGTGGGAGTTCATCAAATGGTCCTTCAAAAGCATCGTCTGCATCATCAAATGCATCTAATTATAGTGCGTCTGACTCTAAAAAGAGACAAGTAGATCAATTTCTTTATTTAAGTTACGATTTATGTCCTGCTGGTGAATTACAACATTCTCAGAGTTATCCTTTTTCCTTTAAAGACCTGGCTAAGATGTATGAATCGTATAGGGGTAAGAATGTGGATGTTTCATATTATATAAAAGTATCACTTATTAGAAAGTCGACAGACATTTCAAAGATTAAAAGATTTTGGGTGCTTTTGTACAATGATATAACAAAACCATTGAATCCAATTACTGTTACTAAAACAGGTACAAGAAATGTAATGACAGATGATATAACTGCAGATACTGTAAAAGAAGGAGGGGAAGAGGAAGAAGACGGGGCCAAGACAACAGAGGAAGGTGAAGGTGAAGGTGAAAATACTACTAATAAAGATAGTGAGATGGAAGAATCCGGTAACAATAATGATAATAAAGAAGATAATTCGGTGGGTAAGCCAATTAAATTGGATATAGGTATTGAGAACTGTCTACATATAGAATTTGAATACGCTAAAACTCAATATAATTTGAAAGATGTTATTGTTGGAAGAATTTATTTCTTATTGACAAGACTGAAAATCAAACATATGGAACTAAGTTTAATAACACGAGAATCATCTGGTATGAAACAAAACAATGTAATAATAGATACTACCTCCATAAGATTTGAAATCATGGATGGATCACCCGTTAAAGGTGAAACAATCCCGATACGTTTATTCCTTGGAGGTTATGATCTAATTCCAAACATGAGTTGCAATTACTTCAACGTTAAAAACTATCTAAGTCTGGTAATAATTGATGAAGACGGAAGAAGATATTTTAAGCAATCGGAAATCGTGCTATATCGTACAAGATGAAGCAAGTAACCCAACCATTTTCCCCCCCCCCCCCCGAAGGCACATATGCAAGCATACATATAGATACATAGAAAGCATATAAACAAACCACACACACAAATACACGCTCACATCTCAACTTATGTAAACACACTTCAGAGATTCCCATAACAACACAACTGAGCAACCTCCCCCCCCCCCCCG